>JAWWML010026433.1:0-14270 GCA_035047165.1 Ormyrus rosae
TAAATCTATAATAATAAAATAAATAAAATAGAAGAGAAGTGGTAAATAAAGTGTGCTAAAAAAATGTAAAATAAATAAAAATAATATAAAATGTTAATTGATTAGTAAATCGATAAAAATTAATTTTGAAAATCAAATCAATTTACAAATAGAGATTTTAATAATTTAATTTTTATTAATAATTTAAATTGTACATAATTATACGAAACATTTTTTTCCAAATTTTTGTCTATAACTTTGGAACCGCGGCGAATTTTAATACCCAGTTTGCGACAAAATATTCTTGAGAAGATTTGCTATCAAATTATGAAATAAAAAAAAATCAATTTTTTGAAAATTTAAAGGTGTACACCCCCTTAAAGACAGTCTTGAGACTGGTACTCACATCATAATTTGTACTTAATTTTCTCATCTGTTTTTAATTTTTCTTTAAGAACCCATCTGCAGTCTGAAATGTTGGGTTTGTTCCCATCATAATTTTGGTTTTTCCACAAAATTTCAAACTTTATTTTCTTCCATGGATTTCAATTCTTCTCTAATTGTGAATGCTCATTGATTTCTTGCACCAATACTCATATAGCTTCTCTATGAGGCTGGATCTTCACTTAATCTAGCAATTAGTGCATGCATCGGTTTCTTCTCTAATTCTGTTTCTTTTCTGTCTCCTATAATGTATGTTCTTCGATGCTCTGTTTAACTTTCTTTGGTCTACCTTTTCTTAGCTTTTCTTTCCCCCTTCCGTTTTTGATATTTTTCTTTTTCTCATCTATATTCTCCTAATATATGTTATTTTCTGCTCTAACTTTTCTGGATCTACCACCGTTTCTTTTGGGATCTCCCTCCATTTTCAATATTTCTCTTTCTTTATCTGTTCTTCTCTAATTTCAGTAACCAGCTTAACTTGTTTATTTCTGTGTCTGGTATTTTTCAATTCATGATTTGGTTTTTGCTATCTATCTCCAAACAACAACTATTCGTTAAATTTTACATCTCTACTTTTATAATATTTTCCTTTTTCAAGACAAAATAGGACATATCCATCTGACTTGTATCCCACTAATATCGATCTTTTGGCTATATTGCTGAATTTAAAATACGCAAGTGACCAAATTTTTTAATTGATTTAGATTTACTTTATACTCTGGATTGAAATTTTCAATCAGGGGGATAATTTTATTAGATCTGTGTGACAGTATACTCTATCTGTAAACAGTTGGGTAACTCCTAAGGCCAATTCTCACGTACTTTCTGGCAGGCCTAAATCAAAAAGTAAGAATCTAATCCTTTTTTTAAATTCATTAAATTTCTCTGCTGCGCCACTGAGTTCCAGGGTGTCCGGGCAAACTAGCTGTAATTTAGATTCAGACTTCTCTGACACATCTACTGATTGTCCACCAGTGAATTCTGTGCCTGGGTCCATTCTGAGATAACAAAATTTTCATCTCTACCTAGTATCAATGCATCGGCCATATAATTTGCAAAAGTATTATTGCCCTCTGTCTAGTTTCGCTAAATAATAATTTATTCAGTTTGAACGGAAAGCATACTTCACAGTTTAATATAGGCTTATCTCAATCAACTTCATCAAACTTTTTCAAAGTTTTACTTTTAGTTTGTACCTTATTCATCTCTACTGATATACCAGAGCATTCCTTGATTGCATATTCCTTTTTCTTTGAAGCTCTCACTTGATTTTAATCTGACATTCTCTTCTCTAATGTGATATTGCCATTTACATTATTTATTTTTCTATGACTTACTGTAGCAGTTAAATTCTTTGTTATATTTAAATTTTCATCCTTCTCTAAGCTCTCCCTTTTCTAGTTCATTTTATTTTCTATGGTTTCTTCATCCTTTTCTATTATCCGCTCTAATTGTTGGCTGCTTCTCTATGAGTCATATATGCAATTATTTTCTTCCTTTTGTCTTGAATTATATTTTTCATCTCCTCTACCTTTAATTCTAATATTCAATTCGTACTTTAGTATATTCCTTAATAATGATTTAATAATGATTGAAATTTCATTTAATTTAAAATCGAATATATTTATTCTTTTATTATCTAAGTATACGCTTAAACCTTTTTCTACAAAGTCGCGCAAGAACAATAAATTGTCTGACTAATTTTCAGCACAGATTACCTTCTCTAAATCAATAGTAAATCCCACTATGCTATCTTCTCACTCTGATTTAATTTCTAAGTTTAGGATGAATTATAGGAGTTATTTTTATTTTATTTAGGATGAAATCATTTAAAAATTAATTTTGAATGCGACATATGTGCAGTGGCAGTAGAATCTAACTAGATCAGCTAGATATCTAACTCACAGAGATATTTCTACTTTATAAATTTTTCATTTTCTCCATTTTCAAAATTAACCATCAAAGCATTTGACTCATCAGAATTTTTTTTATATTCGCCTCTACGTTTTCTGATTTGTGCTCTGCATATTTACTATTATTCGTTCTCGTCCGTCTCTTATTAAGCGTCCCCTAACTTTACGATTTCCTCTTCTCTAAATATTTTAGTATCGTGTTGATTTTTTTTATTTTTATACGGATTAGATCGCTTAAGACATCTTTCACCACCTTTATAAAAAATTCTACCATTTCTACCGCTTGTAATAAATTTGGTATTACTATACCTTTATTTTCCGGGACCAGAGTTACCTCCATTATCTTCTCTACATGGACAGTTGTTCGCCTTATGTCCCTCATATCTTTTGCAGTGGTACCACAGGGTTGCTTCGTTTAGGCATTCAAAGAACCTGTGTACGCTGTCTATATCTATAGCAGCAACCACCATCTACTCTAACATTTGCAGCTAGAACTTAATATATTTTATTTTTATCAACTGCGCTTGTTGACACGATACTTTTCTTTTAGTTTTCTGCATATTGATGAAAAGTTTTAGATCATTGTAATTTATATCTTTCCCCTCTCTATATTTACTTAAAAACTCTACATTTTTATATCGGGAATTCCCTGCATTATTGAATTATAAAAAAACATCTCCAATTTCAATTTCTGACAACTTAGTCCCATCAGATATGTGATTATGTTGTCTAGTAATATTTTCAAACCTATCTACATAGGCAGAAGCCTGTTTTTTGTGGAGGTTATAAATTAAGGCTAGGGTAGACTCATAAAAAAAAATTCTCTATTTAATTTTCTACACCTACAGAAATGTAACTATGTTTTAGTTACATAAATGTAGAGAAAGAAAAAAATGTTCAGCCTATTTAAATAAAATTTGAAAGAGTTTTGCTTTAAAAAGTAATCAAAAAAGGCCTTTTTTGAAAATGTCTCTTACGGTGCAAAATTTGAGATATTACCAAAAAACTGAAATTTTTTAATACGTAGTACCAAAACCTACAACTTATAATGGTTCATTTTGAACCGTCACAATTTATATAAAAATAAATATAAATCTAAGACTAAAAAGCCAGGTGCGAGCAGCCTGGGTGAAACCCAGGAACAGAGGCTCAGGCGGGCAGGCTATATGAATAGCCTGGCCCTTAGAAAACCTAAATGCGATTAGGAAAGTGCAGTTGAAGAAGGCTCTGCACAGCCGTACATAATTAAATAAACAGCCTACACTTTCACAAGCTAGTACGCGTAGGCTCTTGTATGCCTTTACATAACGGCACCCTAGTACAATCAGACCTAACACCCGCTTTAACTACACTTCACTACACTTTAGACTAGCAATGGTCCCTGATCCTGAAGAAGAAGACGACCTGCTCCCTCCCTGGACATCTGATGGCTGGGGCGGATCCTCAGCTGGCTCAGACCTCTGCACTCTCTCAGCAAAGAGTCGATGACCCTGCAACATAACAGAAAATTACCTGTAGCAACAACAGAAGAAGTATAAATTATTAGGAGATCGACTTACCTGCTTCAAGACCTTCACCGCAGGAAAAATACAGGAAGTAGACCAACATATGCTGCTCCTGCAACATCTAAGTAATCTCCGTACACTCTAACAGAGTGGCAATGAACCTGCAAGAAGAAAATACACAATGAAATAACATACGCTTAGGATGAGAGATCAGAAGTCGAATTACCTGAAGTCTCGAAGATCCTCACCACTGAAAATAATTCAAAGGATGATGCTCAGGAACAGGCTCAGTGTACGTTGCTCCTGTAAAATCAAAACAACTGTAGCTACTTGTACATGGCAATAGACATTGGAAGTTTACGTACCTGATTCACGGAAGAGTGACTGCTTGAAGAAAATCCTTCAGTACTATCCAACTGCTCCAGTCGACTCCTGCTGTCGACAAAGTTGGAGTCCTCGGGCGAGTACCATCACCGACAACACCAGCTACTGACATAACCTCACAAGCACTTGTCGCAACGGTCATAGAAACTGAGCGGAGGGAGTGCAGACTGCGCATGTGCGCGACGGTCATGCGCGAGCTGAGGTGAGGCTCTCGCGAACTACGATCGGGGGAACGGCGTACCGCTATCTTATCGATGGCGACACTCTATTCCTGACCGTCATAGTTAGAACATGCGTTCGTTAAAATTCGCACTTAGTGATTGTTTGTACTGTACAACACTTCTTCCTGCTTTTTTAATGAAGTTTCTAATGACTGCTGATATTTTTTTTAATTTGGTGCTTTTATCAAGACTAAGATTCGACTACTTCCATGGCACTTGAAGATTAAAAAAATGTATCTCATTCTTCACATTCTTCTTGATTTCTTTTCTCTCGTTGAGTACAATATAATGATTAAAAGTTGTGTGCTCGTTGATGTTATGTACTATTATTAAAAGATACACTAATATATAAAATTTCATTAATCGTGTCACTTGATAAGTGTACAAGCGACTCACTCACTCACTGTATTCAATATTTTTAAGCAGGTTTTTCCTTGCTGAATAATTAACTAATAAAATTTAATGCCTATTCTTAGTTGAATCAACAGGTTATTCTGGATTACTCAAAACAGTTTTAAGATTTTCTTCTTTAGAGCATAACTTTTAGTTGCAAGAGAGAGAGAGACAGAGACAGAGACAGAGACGAGAAGATCAAGCTCGTGGGAGCTCCCGTTCTTGCTAAAATTTTCGCGGTTAAAAATCTATTTTTCCCGAATAGAGAGATTAAGTGGAAGTGTAACAATTTTCTTATTTATTTTACTTAAAATAAACTTGTGCCCGTGGTATGGGAAAAATATTAATTCCGCCTTTTAGGTGTTTTTATTAATTACCACGTCACAGATTTCTTTAGCAATTGTTAATTTTAATATTTTTAGAAAATTACCTTTTAAGTCGTAACTTTTAAAATTTTTTAAATTTGTGCATGAACATTTTTTTTTAAGTTTTGGATAAAGTATAAAATAAAAAAATCAAATAAAAAAAATTGATTATTTTTAATTTTTTCATATTTTGATTGTATATGTTATAATCTGTATGAAAATAAATTTTTATGCAAAAATTTTAAAAATTAAAGAAATAATAGCACGTAATACAAAAATTTTTAAGTTTAGATTTTTTGAAATAATTTCTAAAAATGTTATAATTTATTAATAAATTTTATCAAAACAATATATAAATGTATAAAGATTTTTAATAATGGATTTTATTACTATAGTTTGATCACAATAAACTTTATTTTTAATATATATTTTTTTATAACTCTTAATACTAAGGATTTTTTGTTTCAGGTGTTTTTTAAAGGCAAACGATGGATATAATACCCTCTTAATATAATAAGGGAAAGGGGTTTGTTAAAATGATAATATGTATTGGGAACAGAAACTCCTCAAATTTGTAGTATTTATAAAAAAAACTAGACAAAATATACGGAAAACTCAAACGAGGAATTTCCAAGTGACTTCTTATTTGACCTAAACTATGACTTTCAAATTCAAATCAAAGTTAAGTTTATTTCGTTAAACAGAAATCCATACTTTTGACCTCAGAAATCAAAAGAGGAGGAAATTTTGCATTCAAATATGACCCATTACAATAATCTCTAAAGACCCCAAAGGTACGGTGATAAATGGTGATCTACCTTGAAACGATGTTGTAGGTGACCCCAAGAACATAGCGAAGGTCATTACGACACGCTGTTTCCATTTCTGACACATGACTTTGGAATGATCTCGATCTTAACCTTGATCTATGATGGTGAAAGGTCAGCCCAATACCTCACCGCTGTGAGTAACATAGTGTGATGGCAGACGTAAAGTTGTAAACATTCACGACTTCATGGAGTCTAAAGTTCGGATTGCCATTTAAAAAATCGATTTAACGTTGATTTGACCTTTAAAGTCATGGTCATGTTCCAGGGGAAATGAACATTCTCTGCACAAAAAAGTAACTAACAATACACCGATAAATCTTACACAAAATTATTTTACATATTAATTTTCTGCACGAATAATTTTTAATAATAATTGAAAATAATGAATGCTGCACAAAATTTTTCAACGCCAATATTTTCTACAGTGTGAGTTTCAAAATAAAATTTGTATGATTTTGTTTTCCTACACCAAGAAATCCAACACGTGTAATCTTACACATGACAAAATTCGACACCGAACATATTACATATATACACAAAAAAATCTACACAGGATCCATCTACACGCCTTTGTTTTTGCACAATAGATATATAAAACAAAGGCTTGTAGAGTTGTTTTGTGAAGAGTATCTTCGGTCCCGCATTTTTTCATGTGCAGGATTATGCGTGTTGGATTTCTTCGTGTAAGATAACAAAATCATACAAATTTTATTTTAAAACTCACACTGTGTAGAAAATATTTGTGTAGAATAATTTGGTGCAGAATTCATTATTTTCAATTCTTATTAAAAATTATTCGTGCAGACAATTAATATGTACAATAATTTTTCGTACGATTTATCAGTGTATGGAAACCTTATTCTGTAGAGAATGTTTATTCCCGTTCTAGATCCATAAAAGTTCACTATAAGAAATAGTATCGCCTTATTTTTCCCGAAAATTAGGACCGTAGAAATCGCATATGAATCGAACAATATGCTCCGCAATAAAATTAATGCACCACTTAATTCCGACGAAAAATTGGTCATTTTCGAAAGTCGATATCTCAGAAAAAAATGTTGTAGGGGGTCAATTTTTTTTTCAATGAAAGATTAAAGTTTCTACTTTAAGATGGTGATATTGGTTTTTCGATACAACGAAACCCCATCTTACGTGACCTTGAAATTCTGATAATTCTGATCAGTGCACCTTAAAGTACAACTCTACCCCTTTAATTTAAAAAACGATTTGAGCCGCTATGATTTTTTTTTAAGGATTTGGCAGCGTTTTAAAAATTATATTTTGTATTTTTACTTAAAATAAGATAAAAATTATAAAATAGTAATATTTAAAAATTTTAAGAATTGTTTTTTACACGAACACACATATGATAAGCTAAACCCGATCGGCTACCTTCTCGTGGGGCTTATTGGGTAACGCTAAAGTTGACGGTAATATTCGTTTAGCTCGGATACGAATTCTCCATTCTCCGTTTTTTTAATATAATTTTTAAAACACTGCCAAATAGTCAAAAAAATCGTAGCGGGTCCTATCTTTTTTTAAATAAAATTACTTTAAGGTGCAATAATCAGAATTATCGAGGAAAAATCACCCACGCGCTAGCGCATTACGAAAGTTTACAAATTTTGAACTGTAAAAAAGGACCTTGAATTTCAAGATCACGTAAGTTGGGATTGTATCGAAAAACTAATACCACCATCTTAAAGTAGAAACTATAACATTTCATTTTAAAAAAATTGACCGCCTACGATCTTTTTTCGTGAGATATTGAACTTCGAAAATGAGTAATTTTTCGTCGGAATTAAGTGATGCGTTAATTTTGTGGCGGAGTATATTTTTCAATACGTCGAGTGGAAAGGCCAATTTTGCGCATACAAGCGAGGGCAAAACTGAATACTTAACGCACGAGGGGTGGAAAATTTTTTTAAGAATTATCTAAGAGCCATGCTAGAATCATATGAGAATCGGTTAATTACACGATAATGTAAGTTATGTAAAAATCATGCCAAAGAGTATTCCGCATTAAGATGGGTAAAATGCCCTTATTTTTTTTTGTTTTTAATATGAATATACGTCTTGGGAATAAAAGAATGGGTAACACCGGTTATTTGCCCCAAATCGCTCTCTCCTCCTGTAGAGGGCCGAAAAACTTATTTTTTTTTTTTTCAATTTATCTTTTTCTTGGAAATTTTTTATTTAATCCTTTTGAAAAAAATTATGTATATTGACATGATATATACCTTTTTTAGTAATTTTTTTTGAAATTATCAGAACCTATTATCCTTCAGAAAAAAAATTTTTTAATTTTTAAATTGGATTTTAACCTCAAAATAAAAACAGTACATGAAATTTTATATT
Source organism: Ormyrus rosae (assembly GCA_035047165.1). Taxonomy (NCBI): domain Eukaryota; kingdom Metazoa; phylum Arthropoda; class Insecta; order Hymenoptera; family Ormyridae; genus Ormyrus; species Ormyrus rosae. The sequence goes on from JAWWML010026433.1 coordinate 8,393, forward strand.
TTTAGTTTTTTTTCTTGTGTTAAATACTATTTTCATGAATTTTTTGATTTGTTGCTTCATGTCGAAAAAAAATATTTTTTTATTTTTTCGTCACTTTTGGACTATTTTTTCATGTATAAGTATCATTAATATATTTAACAACTTTTTCCTATTTTCAGATACATGTCCTTTTACTAATTTTTCAGTAAAAATACATGCTTTTTCTTTCTCATAATGTTTCTTCTTTTTCTGACAAATAAGTGATTTTTTTTAGAAATTTTGAGTTTTTAATATGGTTAAAATAATAATTGGTTCAAAGATTAATGTGTTTTTTATTGAATTAGAAAATATTTTTATTATTATATTGATATTTATGTAAATATAGTATTTTTTAATTTTAATATTACGTAACCATTTGTTATATTTACACTACTAATTAATCATTTTAAAATGGAATACATATAATGCTATAAAACCCTTCTACACGAAGAACTAATCACTTAAAATGTTATCATTTATTTATTATTTTTCCTCTGATTTGATGTATAATATAAAAGATACTATTTAGTCCTCGTCGCTATCGTCATCAATTGCAGGAACAACCATTATTGATATCAAAAAGATTCGGGAGTATCTCATTATTGTAACAATATTGCAATAAAAATAAGTCTAATTAATTTTGTAATGGAAAATCGTAAAACTGGTTTCAGCAAATTGTTGAAATATTCTGAACTTCCACAAATAAATAAATGTTATTTAAATAAACTGTTGTAATTTAACAATTAATAATTTATTTATATTTATATAAGTATAAGGAAAGATTGTATAAGATTTGAATTTACAGTTTCAACGTTACAGAACGTAGTCAGAGAATCAAAAATAAAACTTGACCAAAAGGAACTAGACTCACAATTCGAAGCAGCAAGCTGTTGATGAGCGGACAATTTAAGGTAGCTTCAGCGCGTGGTGCCGTATCAAGTCGGGGCCCTAGTGGACACCTTCTTTGTTTTTGGCAATTTTTAAAATATCAATTTTAGTGATTACCTTCGAACTCCTTCAGATAGTCTTAAAAAATTCTAGTTTCGTTAAAACATGAAAAAAATTGCCATTCTTATTGCTTGCGTGTTTGCCTGCTCTTAGTGCGCATGCGCAGAAGTATTTTTACAAAGTTTATTGATAATATCTCTTTAATTTGATCGTTTACTTAGATTTATGACGACAGAATTAGAATCTCCATTAAAAAATCTTCATTTTGGTATACAATTTTATAAAAATGAATTATTTATAATGGAATAAATACAAAATGAATGTCTTCACATAAGGTTACATGTTAATATACACATTGTATAAACCTCGATTTCTTTAAAATTTAGTCGTTGACCTTGAATTTTCTCAATATAAATGAAAAGTCTGATGCTCAAAGAATATTCTTGTGAAGTTTCAGATATTTTTAATTATTTAAAAAAACTTGTTGAAGCCACCTTAATAAAAATCGAATTTACTCTAATTTATTTTTTATTTTTATTTTTTTTTTTATGTAAAATGCAAGCGTTAGTCGCTACGAGTCAGCGGAATTTAAAGAAAGAACGGAAGATCATCAGATAGCCAGTTAAAATATCAATAAGAAGACCAACGCTAAAAGTCTAGTAATGTGCCGCAGTCGAGAAGCGAGCGGGATCATAGGCAGCAGACGACGCACGGGGAGATGAAGCCCGAGACGAGGGCAGGCACAGGCTCGATGTGTGGACCAGACACCGCCGCTATCACGAAAGCCAATAATAACTTATTAAATATAATAGTGATACGTGTACACTAGAAACTAGTTAAAACATGACGTAAACATTCATAAAAAATAAAAATATTTTTTTTCGGCATGGAGCACCAAATCGAAAAATGTGAACAAAATTCATGAAAATAGAATCATGAATGAAAAAATATAAAAGATGTACTGTTTTTATTTTGTGGTTAAAATCCAATTTAAAAACTTTAAGAATTTTTTTCTGAAGGATAATAGACTCTGATAATCTCCAAAAAAATTATTAAAAAAGGTACATTTCATGTCAATATACATAATTTTTTTCAAAAGGATTAAATCGAAAACCGCCAAGAAAAAGGTAAATTGCAAAAAACAGATTTTTCGGCCATCTACAGGAGGGGGGAGCGTTTTGGGGCAAATAAACAGCGTTACCCACTCTTTTATTACCCTAGACGTATATTCAAACTATTAAAAAAAAAGAAAAAAAATTCAGTAAATTTTACCCATCTTAATGCGGAATACCCTTTGGCATGATTTTTACATAATTTTCATGTGATTCTCATGCCATTATTGTGTAATTAACCGATTCTCATATGATTCTAGCATTTTACCTATCTTAATGCGGAATACCCTTTGTTGAATCTTATTGTAAGTATTATCAGTGGAGCATTATTTATTCAAAAAGTTTGGTGCTCTTGTGTAACTAATACTATTCTAGAATCCATTTATATTTTCTCTTGACTTTTCCTATGAAAATTCAGACGTTAATTTTAGTTGAAAAGTTTTCCAAAATGTAAGTTAAAATATCTTATAAATTTTTCTGAAAATTCATTATATATTTTATTGTTAAATGATTTTCAAAAAAATGTTATTTTTGTATACACCCCGCTTAATATTATATAACATTCAGTATTATAATAATACAATTTTTGTTTAAATAAACATTGCTGATATGACGGATGTAACAATAATTTTGATTTGGAATAGATTTGTATCAATTACTCAATATTTATGTACATACCATTACTTTATTTTTCTTTACATTAGAAACATAATAAAACTATTATTTTTGTTGCAGCTGCTGTATTAGCAAGTCAACAAGCAGCTGCTGTGGCTGCATCTGTAATTTCACCATTTCCTCAAAAATGAAAATGATCTAAAAAATTAAATGTAGCTGAAGTTACCTGGTTCTTATTAAGTATATATCAAGAATCAATTTGTGACAATACTGGTTTCGTTTATTTGCATAATTAAAAAAAATGATCGATTTCTCCAGTTTTGTTGGTAAGAAAGTTGTAAAAAGTCGGGCAGCATCAACTGGATCAAAATCTTAATTTTGTATTATGATTTAAATAAAATAAAGAATGTAAAAATAAAGATTAATGCCTTAAAACGTTTAATTCCATTAAACTATTAATATATTGTAAAAAAATGTATTAAGCAAATATTAGAATTAATTTTTTTTATCTATAAATCTTAACCCTTAGAGGACCGGGATTTAGGTTTTTCTGATTCCTCTAAGAAAACACATAAAAATGATATTATTATGTCATAGGTTGATGGTATATAATATGTCGATCATGGCTCAAGTCAATATATTGGCTTTCAGGTCCTCTAAAGGTTAAATATAAAAATATCTTTTGTAAAAACCAAAAAATATACTGCACAAAGTAATAATTTAACAATTTTTAATACATCATGTAGAGACAGGAACATTTTTGCAATAAGGGTGGAAAATGTAATCAATGCGATCATTACTTTTTTCGACACACTCGTGGATATAAAATTCGAGTTGAGGTATATTTTATGGAAACAAATATAAATTGGCGCATAGTGGGAACAAAATATATAAATGCACTTTTCCCTCTCAATAGTGCCGCGGTTTTCTTTTTTTATTTTCATTTATGGCTTACTGGAGTAAAGAAGACGCAACGTGACATTATTGAGAGGGTGGACTGTGTAATGAACGGGTTTGGGGTTTTGTTTTTAGTTTTGATAAGCAGAATTATCCTTTTCAATATTACAATACTCTTTACTTTCTTGATTTTATTAATTTTATTACATGCAATTTAGCGCTGCAGCTAATATTTCGCTCGCACTTAGCTTACAGTCGACTGCACTCTCACGATGTCCGCACTTCGTACTCGTAGTACCCAACCACTCTCGTAGGTAGCTGGTCCAAAGTCAGGGGTACCGGCTGTATCTTATATGGATGCTTTTATCAAGGATGCCGTTACAAGGGTTTTGCAAATTTAACGTTTAACACTTGAGTAATTATAACGTACACAAAGTAGTAAAACGTGGCTTTTAATAATGTTTCTTATCGTATGCTCAGGAAACGTGAAATCGTATGTTAAATCTGCGAAAAATTCGCTACTAACTGACTTACCAAAATGCTTGCTCAAAACAAATTAAAAATAAAGATGTAGTATATTGTGTGCTTTTTTAACTAGATTATTTCACAAGTGTAAAGTTTAAGCACGAGACGAAGGGGAATTTTGACTGCTATTTCTGCAACTGATTTGCTTATTCATAGTAAAAAGCAAAAACAAACGAATAAAATTAAAAGAATGAATATTAATAATAGAATTAGGTAAAAATATTATGCTTTTCAAAATAGCATTTTTTAAAAACTGGTTTTTATAATATTTACAAAAAGAAAATTTATTTTGATTACGCATTTCTAAAGGGCCATTCTGGTTCATGCACTAAAAAACGATTATTTTTGTGTATTTGTTTAGAGCTTATTATTGAGTGTATTGATATAAAAGTTACTGGGCTTAATATATCGATGGCTGAGTGAAATAACCTCCTAACTCAGCGGCCGCTTCAAAAACCTCTTAAGTCAGCGGCCGCTTTAAAAACCTCCTAACTCAGGAGTTTTTCTTTTCTTTAATTTTGTGGTGGTAGTCCTGCAGGATTTTAAAGTACGATTTTTGCAAAATAAACTCGATTAAAAATTCAGAAAAACTTCAAAATCTTTATTTTGACTCTATATTCTACGATAAAAATTTATTATCTTTAAATGAAAAGAAACTTAATTTTAGTTTATGTAATTATCCTACAGACATTAATATTGATGATTTAGATACATCGTCGTCATTGTTTCTGAAAATGTAAATATTATTTTGTTAATTATCTATGTTTATTTATTATATCATATAATTATTTGAAAAAAGTATTTTTTCATTCTCTATATTTTCATGTACAATATTCTTAATAAAGTTCAGCAAATATCTTTAACATTATTTTACATAGTAAAAATTAAGGGGATGTCGTACTAAAAAATGACGGTCCCAGTACAATGTGTATTTTTCGTGATTAAAACAATTTTAAGGCATTTTCTACGACGGAATGCTAGGTTAGCGAGGTAGCTGTCATCATAAGAAAAGGAAAGGTAACGTAATAACTTATGAAAAACAAAAATTCGAGCTAAAAGTTGTGAAATACAACGCGAGGCGGATGACGAAGTTTGACGAAAGATAAACATAAGCCAGATGGGCTGTGCTGTAAAGTTACACGTATTGTGATGAATCAGTCCGAGATCCCCTTAAGATAAAATATAAAATTAAAAAATTTATTGCGCGACGACGGTTCCGTGGAAGAACGTTCTTTCTCGGCGAACGCTTCGAAAACTAAGATTTTTTGCAAAAGTTTGTAATTTTAATCCTGCGCATGATTTAAACATAATATATTATAAATAATAGTCTTATGTTCCACGGAAGGTGGAACCCCTCTCTCTCATTCTCTCTCTTATGTAAGAGCGCAAGTAGACTAAGAGCCAGCCATTTAACAAATGTCGCCATAAGGTGCAAGGTTATTCTCCACCGAGATCAATTCCTTACATATTAAAATAGACGTAGCCGCATGGGCAGAAGTATACATGGGGGACGTATGCGTGGGTGGATTTTCGAACATGTCAATCAAAAGATTCAACTTACGTCATAAGGTACAAGCTTGAAAATTTTTAGGAATGCAGGTAACGACGTTCTTAATAAATAAATAAATTGGCAGAAACGGATGATGGGGATGTTACATCCTGTAACTAAGCCTCTAAAACTAAAATACCCTTCATACACAATCTATAATGAAGCGACCTATTATATCTACACTCAAAGGGACAGAGCGGAAATACAGCCCCAA
>JAWWML010026444.1:0-14267 GCA_035047165.1 Ormyrus rosae
ATTTTGTAGTTGCTGTTACTGAAATATTTATATATTTAAACTATATTTACTATGTGTTTGGCATCGATGATAATGCGGAACACATCAAACTCGCCTAACCTTTTACTTTTTTTTAAAAGTTAATTTTTTAGGGTTATAATAGTAATAAGTTTGAAAAATTCTAAACTATTAAACTCTGCTTTCAGCTGTTTAAAAAATGTTACTTTGAATTTTACTTTCTAGAAAAAATGTAATTTTCTCGAACCGAAAATTCTCGCCTTTTTACTCTTCTCAGTTACTTTAAAGGGATAGGGTTACGTAAACCAAGATTGTATCGGATAAGAGTGGCATTTAGTCGCACTCGTAAAAGACGCCTCATAAAATTTTTTAGCGACGGTCAATTGGACGAGCGGAAACCAGTAAATAAGTCTGCCTATTTTACTTTTAGTTATTGCCCCAGTAAGGAAAATCTCTCATTTATTTTCTCGAGATGAATTACTTTTGAGATATTTTGAAGGTACGAAGTTAATGCAAATTTATTTTTTTTAACGGTTAAAAATATTTGACTGATTGTATAATTACTCAATTATAATTTTTTTAAACATAATACTTATTATCGTACAATATTTATCACAACACGAAATTCATTTTGTAATGAACAGTTCTATACTTTTTTTTATATCATCCTCAAATCTTTATATTTTAAAATAAATTAAACTTTAACACAACTAAATTTTGGGAAAACTTTTACAAGCACCAGTAATATTTCGCTTCACAATTTTTACGTCACTCGTAAAGTATATTTTAAGTTACATTTCATTTCAAGTTTTTACGAGTGAACTTTTAAAAGTTTAGCATTACGAAAACTTATTTCGATTCTTGGAGTTTCTGAAAAATACATAAAAAAGATTTTTTGTTAAAAATATAATTATAAATCTAATTTTTTGGAATAGCAAATATTGAACGAGGATTGTTCACTTATTTTGTAATTAAAGTAAATTTATGAATGATTTTATAGTCAAAAAATATTAACAATTATAGTTCTATTAACTTAGTGATAAAAAAGAAACTGTTTGAATAAAATATATCTTTATAAGTCAATAACTCAATACTTAAAATATGTGCTATACTTATATGTGCGAATTAAGTTTTATAGATAATAACAGGTGCAGACACGCAACGTACAGTATGCTTTAGTACGTCAAATGGTAAACGCGATATAGTGGGGTTTTTCTAAGAATATACAGAATCTTTGAAAATTTTGCAATCACAGTGTATTCGGAAGTCATGCAGAATGAACGTCAGTCACGCTACAATGGAAGTCAATTTCGAATCTATTTATAAATGAAATTCTTCAATTATATTACTGAAAAGAATAACTTCAATTGTATATATTAACATCTGATTTTCAAATATTAAAAAAATTCAGATGGAATCGGAAAATTTTTAAAGAACTAGCTAAATTAGGGCACGCCATTCTAATTCTCAAAGCTCTCTACTTTTAATTATATTAAACGTTTAAAAACTCGCTTTCTTTAATTTTATCACCTTAAATCAACAACCAATCACATTGAGTTTTAAAATACTTCGCTACTTCAGGTCACTACTTTAAGGGAGAAGAATATTTCATAATTTTATAGAATGTTTATAGAGATGTTTTTAAAAATATTTTTTGAATAATTTATTTTTGCACTGTTTATTTTATAATATCTAACTAATTTCATAATGTTTTACATGTGGTATCTAATATTTCACTGTCTGACCGAACTCAATGTCTATCTACTTATTCATTCGATATATTAGTCGTATTTTTCTGTTTCGTATAATTTTAAAATCTATTGGATAAGATGAAAAAGTATCTTTTAAAAATTCAAAGTAACACCTGTTAAAAATTCAGAACAATAAGTCGTCATTGATTAAGAATCATCAATTTTTGTGAATATTACAGTTTAGAAAAAAATAACTTGCAATTGTCACAAATGATGACTTTATGTGTATATAATATTAATCAATGAAAGCACAAATATAATATGAAGGAAAATGTAAACTAAACTAGTTGATACTCAGTAGAAGCTTATAAACACACATACATTGCGCATCCATACAAACATTTTTCAAAAACCATGTGTTTTGGTTCCTAACACCTCAATATACAATTACCTGTACTGCTTAAAAGGCCTATTTTTTAAACTTTTAACATTTGCAATCAATCTTTTCTCAATCTTCTTCTATTTTATCATGTTTTAATAATTGATAATGCCCAAACAAGAAATTTATGCTCTTTGGATTTTCCGAAAACAACTGCATAGTATACCAGTTATCGAAGTTTGAGATAAATATTTGCTTATTTGCAAAATTAAATTCAACATATCAATACATTGATTAGAAAATTATCTCTGACGTTTCAACTACAGACTTCCATTGATTATATAATTTTAAAATGCAATTGCAACTTAAAGACAGTATAAGAGCAGTTTTCAAAGTTTATTGAACATAACACGTTAGGATTTGTTGAATTAAATAACAAGAACTAAGTTTTGCATTTTCAAAATGAAGGGCGTAATTATTTTTGGACTACTCTTAGTTAGTTTTGTTGGCGTCTATAGCGTAAGTATTCTGTGAAAGATAAAAGCAGACGTGTGCGTGCATTTTTTTATTTCACTGTCACATATTTTAATTAGAATATTGTCTTCCGTATTGCATTTAATGAAATATTGTTAATAGGATTTAATAGCAACCCAAGAATCAGAGTTACGAGCAAAGTGTGCCCAGCAAACCGGAATTGATCTGCGTAAGTTATAAAAAATAGGATAACTTATTTAAGCAAAAATCTTAAATAAATAATTAAATTCTGAAATTGTTAGTAAAACGTTTCAGTTACCTAATATTCCTTCAAAAGTCAATTACTCCTGTCATTAGTTGCAAAATACTGTAATTAATAAAAAAAATAACTATTATTAATTTAATCCCTAGTGAAAAAATTTTATCAAACTCATTTTAAAGGATATCGTACGGTATTTTTATGAGAATAGTATGAAATCTGAAGATTTCAACATAGATATCGAGAACTATTTAGCAATTTAATGTCTAAGATAAATTATTTACAAATTATTTTCAGGTCTTATTCCAGCACTCGATGTGACAGTAAAGAATTTACAAGATGGAAAATTAGGCTGCTTCTTTGGCTGTTTACTTAAAGAAATAGGAATTGTAAGCAGTTTAAACAAATATTATTATTTTTAGAGATAGAAAAAATTCAAGTTAATATCTCAAAAAACGTTTTTAACAGATGCGCGACGGAGTTATTGATACCAGTAACGAAAAATATCCACCATACCCACAGACAAAAGAATGTGCAGATCTTCGTGAGTGTCGAATTTATATAAATGCATGCTTTACAACGTTTCATTTTTCAGTTAAATTACAAATTATCTTTTTTGTAGGTGGTAAAGACGAATGTGACACTGCCAATAAAGTAGCGGAGTGCGTATTCAGAAAGCAGATAGAAATGGGGATCTTTTAATACTTTTCGAACAGAGTAATTATATATTGCAAACAATGGATTTAGTTATTAATTGTACAAATGATTTATTTTAAAAGAAATAAAGTGGTTATAAATTATACCATGGGTTTTAATTTTATATAATTATTTAAACTAATAGTATAAATATATATATATATCATGCTTGTTAAAATAAATTAATAAATTCGACAAAGTGAATGATTTTTAGAAGTTACATCAGAATAAGTGATATTGGATTATTTAAAAATATAACTTAAACCAAGGCAAAATGCTGCTGACTTCGTCAGTTTTTAAAGAGCAAACTTTGTTTTATAAATATTTATCATTCAATGAAACGCATTTAAACTACGTTGCTGTTCAGACTACTACACGATACTAAAATTGCAACAAAAACGCGACCATAAAGTACAGCAACAATAAAAATCTGCAATGGATGCAAACACTATGATGAAAGATTATATCTCTGTAGCAAACGATACTGTTCCCGATACCTATACACACAGTATATTGATTAATATTGAAAATCTGATTCAGCCATAATTTAACATAAACAAATATAACAAAATAATGTTATGAATTTTGTATATATCTAAACAGTTTTTTATTGTTAACTAATTGGTGATAAATATCTCCTTCAGTATAATGTAAAAACAATATTATTTGATGATTTCAAGCCAAATAACTTTTCTTTTTTGTGACTTCGGATTCGAATTCATCGTTGAAAAATATACATACGACTAATGTACTCAGGTCTGTGATACAGGACACTTTGTTTTCGTAAACCTGTGTAATTTCATTGCTTCAAAAGCGACAATTTTTTTCGCACTGGCATTCGAAAGTGGCCCGATAAATGATTTCAAGAAATTAAAAGCAGCAAATGAATTTGTATATCATAATAATAAAAAATTAACTAAGATATATAAGCTAAAATTTTAATTATGATTTCAAAGGCTAAAGATACTTAGATTGTAAATAAAGGCCAAAGGTCCGTTAATTGGAATAAATAAAATAGAATGATTACTAAATCATGTGCAGGTTAATCGTTAGATGGCGGAATCTGTAATGATAAGGTTAATGAAAATCGCGTATGAGCGAGATAACGCTTTAGTCTGCAGAAATTATGTACTACTTTATTTGATGTAATGCCGCAGTTAATACTTACTTAGTTCCTAATACGTTGTTTAAATTTCATGCTACCAAAATATATTTATTATTTTAAGCTTAAACTGAAATATATAAATTAACTAAAATTGAATCGAAATCTTCTAAATATTATGTGCATTATTAAAGGCAAAAATGTACTATTTTTAAATCAGTTTTATGCTTGTTAGAATATTCTGTGATTTAAGTTAAAAGCAGCAAACTCTAATTCTAAGCGCATTAACATAGAGCAAGCGAGCTAATACTTTACGAAGCATATACAAATTAGCCCAGAAATCTCGCGTCACTCTCGCTGAAAATTGAATCCGCCACGAGCGTATTAAAATTATTATTAAGCGCCGGCGCATAAAGTATAGCCCCCTCGCGCAATTTCGTCGAGTATAGCATCACTACGGATAAACGGTATACGGGCGAGCCTCGCTGCAGCCACCCACACTACAATACGTCATACTATCATACTATCAATCCGCTAAAGCAATTTCGCCGGTGACAAGAGCCGCATTGTCCCGGCGTCAAACCGCATCCCGAAAAGACACTCTTGGGTAGCATATGCGCATTTACGCCGGTGCCTATACGCCTGGCTTCCGAGGATAAATTGGATTCCGCGGGCGAGGGCATAGACAGGCCCTCCCCCTGTATCTCCCGCGAACTTTGCGTACGAGATATACCCTCTCTCCTGGGCAAGATAAGAGCATCCACATAGTCGAGGGAGCTTCGGCTGTTTTACTACCCCTCTCTTACCTACCGGCTGGTGAATTAGGAGCCTCGGAGAACATAGGTACGTGCGCGCGGTCCACCGCCGCTACTCCGGCGATGGAGCCTGCACAGCCCTCTCTGCGGAGTTCTCCGACGGAGCACGATCGGCTCGTCGCGCGGATTAATGCCGACGGCAAACGGAAGCGGAATTGTGCGCCGGCCTGACGCGAGGAAGGAACAATGCGAACGAGCCGACGTGCGCGCGACAAATGGCGCCGGAATTATTCGAGTCTGCCGCTGATCCTTCGTATAAGCTCGCCGCGCTTTTAGATTGCCCGAGTGATTTGCCCCCGGGCCGAGAGCAGAACGTAGCGGGGCTCTTTTCCGACGGAGGCAGGCTTGTTTTACTCTTTCACCCTCCCCGTTTCGTCGAACGTTCTGCGCCTGGCTAACCGAATTATAATGATTGCGAAAATGCTCGAGCTTGTTAGATTCGGCAAATGCTCTTTTCCCCAATTCATTCTGACGTCAGTTTTTAATTAAGTTTTAGTTTTCGTTTTATTTTTATTTTATAATTAAGTTTTAGTTTTCGTTTTATTTTTAGTGTTGCGGCAAAGTTGAAGATTATAAGTTAAATAGTATGGTTATTTCAGCTTTGATTATTCGTGCGACTAAACTTTGTTAGCAACAACAAAATTTCATTATTACCGTAAATTAATAATCTAATTTAATCTCCACGAAATTTAAGTGAGAGTCAAACTTTGACGAGCAGTATTGACCAATCAATGTGTCAAGGTAAAATATTCGCTCGTAAATTTAGCTGTTCCGTTATCATCTATCAAACGTTCTTATAAGCATTTCATAATTTCCATTATAATTAGTTAAAAAGACAGATGCCTTTTATAGTATAATTTAATAAACTTTTGTTAAAACACATCGATATTAATTTTGTAAGCCTATAACACCAATTAAAAGCTATTTTGTTTATTAAACGTGAAAGTTTTTCTAAGTACACTTTTTTAAATAATAACCATTACGTCTTGATATAGATCAGAGAATTTGACGAGTCACTGTTAAAACTGTATTGATACATTTTTACTTACGCTTACGTAGGTCTTTCGATACTGCAATGATTACTCACCTAGAAAAAAAACACAGTAAATAAATTAACTGATAAAAATAGAAAAAAACTATTAGTTTTTTACATTTGTTTACAATATTTAATATTAGAATATTTCATTAAAAATACATCTGGACTGGCTTTCCTAATACTATTAATAATTTCATAATGGGTTTCTCTATAGCTTTTGTATTGTTTGCACTTTCACTCAAACGCACAAAAGATCTTATCGACTGTTTTAATTCGATCACTAAGCCACGTGATTGCTGAGTGGTCAAAAAAAACCAATCCATCATATACAATATCAAATAATGCAACTTTTATACAGAAACATAAATTCCCTTTATAAAAACTAAGGTTTGGCAGCTTATGAAGATGCGTTCCGATTAAGCGTCGCTATGGGAACACGACAAAGCGATAACGAATCACTTTTCGTGCCACTCGAAACGAGCCATCCATACTTTTTTATTCATAGCCTTTTTCCGTGATTTCACTTTATAATTCTGCATGAATGGACACTATGATAAAAGGTACCTGGAGAATCGTATGTGTGAGCATGTGACTATAAATGAATCTTTCCCAGATAATTCCATTCAAAGCTTTGAAGATTAACTAAGCTCAAATATGTGATTAAGAGAAAAAAAATTTCATTTCTTTCTGCGTTTTATGAACTTCTATTAAGATGACTTAATATGTATGTAATTAAAATAAATCCTGCAGAGAAGTTTAAAAGAGAGAAGTTTGATTGTATATCAACCCTGGTAAAAATCTTAAGTAGTTTTTAGCTAATGAATATTTATTTTTGTTTTTTTTTTATTATTCACTAACTAATAATTTTTTATTTTCGTTACACTTTTGAAGCAGAAGATGGTTGCTTTAGAGACAAATAATAAATAAATGAATGAATAAATGAATTAATTCATAAATTAATAAACAAGTTTTTATTATTAAAAAAAATAGTTTTTAAGAGGTTAATTTTACCTACAGAGGGTAACTTTAGTCTTTAGCAGTACCACACTGCTCACTAACAGGTGCTTAGCCAGAAATTAGAAAATATGAATCTAATAATTAGCTTAAAAATATTAGGTAGTGCTTAATATTTTAACCAGCAGGACTGTTTTATTTTCTACCAGGGAAATGTTTTTTAATTAATAGTTAAAACGTACGTTGCAAAAAGGAAATTGATTTAATTAAGAATAAAGGGATTGACAATGAACTAAAAATAGAAACATCAATATGCGATGCAATTTTCATCCGGGGTGTATTTTTGTGCTTTTACAGCAGAACTCGGCAATATATGCGTTATTCATTGGTTCATTACTATTTTATCTTCTGATATCAAATGTATTAGTACACAATGCGTCGTTAAAACATGGAAGCATATTTTGTAAGAAGAAGGCCGAAAGAGTAGTCATTAAATTATATACTAGTAGTAATGGTTTGCTAATCGATAGAGAAGCAAACACTATTACGAGGCTTTACACTCGCTAACAACGCATTCATTGTTGCATATCAGTTGATTAAAAGCTCTTTGAATTTAAGTAATCTCTAATACTTAAAAATGTACGAAAGTTATCAAAGTGAATTCCATAAATAAGTCAGCAAATGCCTTTGTATAATGTTTAATAGCAGGTGTACATTATAAATTATACTCTCGTCATACAATTTTAAATTTTAATTCTGTATTAGGAATAAAATAGCTTTATTATTTTTAATATTAACTGAAAAAAATAAAAAATAAATAAAATTAATAAATCTGTAACACGTCAATTTGATAAATTATTTGAAGAGAATAAATGTGTTTATAGTTTATATTACAATTCTATTTTAGAAAAATCTATAATAATAAACATTTAAAGAACGTAAAACCTTGCAAAGTTCAATGTATTTTGATTAAAGTCAATAAATAAACTGAATCAGAACAGCGCAATGCATTCGTAAAACTCGGACAACTGGAAGGGAGAGGAGTGGGGAGAAGGTTTCTAGTTTTCAGAGCATCAGCAGCCACCTGCAAAAACAAACTGGGAAACCGCAGGAACCGACGGTACAGAATTCCAAAAATACCTCAAGACAACGATCTAAATATATCGCGGATAAAAGACTGCATCGGACACAGACACCAAGCAGCAAGAGCATCTGAATTTTGAATGACAAGTCGTCTCTGTTATCCCGTTTTTTTTCGGTGACAAATCGAGAATCGACAATGTAGACGCGCCGATAAGGTCGCCACTTTGACGTCACGCTGAAATTGGCGATATCGTGACGTAGCGGACTTAAAAAAAGACGAGGCGTATTCATATCTGCAGGACATAACAACAGATAGACTTAGACACGCGTGGGCGTGTACACGTATATACATCATTGTGAAATTGACGTCGCGTCATTGTTTCTCAATCGATGCGGAGCCGCGCGACAATGGACGGCGCCGCCGTTGTCGGCAGCTGAATTACATGCTTACGTCCTGTGCGATTCGCTCGATTTCGCTTTATTCGCGAAAGCGGGGGGTGGGGGGGGGCCGCGACGTGCATTTGTGCCTCCCTTATCTTCTTTTATCAGCCGCGCACTTATTGGAGCATTCTTTCAATACGTCGCTCTTATTGTGATTGAAACATCTGCCCGAACAATGGATTTCTTTTTATATACTTTTCGGAAGGTATTACAGGATTCGTTCGAGGAGATTGATTACTCTCGGCCGAGTATTTCGAATAAAATTTTGAAATAGCGGTTTCCTATTGCGGTCACTTTAACAGTGCATCACAATTACATCAGTAATTAATGGGCATAAAATGTTTGGTAGTCATACAATTAGCAACAAAGTAGCAGAATGGACTGGCCTGATGGTTGCTCGTTCAGCTGCGAAGCAATGCGATTTTAATTGGATTCCCTTGGAAGCTTTCGATAAAAGCTGTCTAAAATTATTACAAATTGATTAACCTTCACTTCGAAATCCAGTGTATGTACGATCGTCGGATAGCGTTATATATTGCGCCACTACTTTATGTGAAATTGAACGTGAATGTGTTTGTACTCCATTTGCCGGCATTGAATTGCTTTTTCAGATAAACAGTAGTTAAATCAAAGAATTTTCCAAACACGTTATTTTTACGGCTTTGTAGTGTATATAGTGTAATTAGATATGGATGTATTAAGTCATAACATTCGATTTTTCCTTAATGATAATTTGAAATTTTTAAATTAACTGGTATATAATATACAATTTTGTCAATACTTTATGTTCTTACATGACACAACATTTCAAAAGTTATTAATAGTTATCGCTAATTAATTGCCTGGTAATT
Organism: Ormyrus rosae; assembly: GCA_035047165.1. Taxonomy (NCBI): domain Eukaryota; kingdom Metazoa; phylum Arthropoda; class Insecta; order Hymenoptera; family Ormyridae; genus Ormyrus; species Ormyrus rosae. The sequence continues at coordinate 9,779 of JAWWML010026444.1, forward strand.
ATTAAAATACTATATAGTTATTGTAACAATCGATTTTTCTAAATATCAACAAAGATGTTTCAATGCTAATGATCTGATCACATAATATTATCGTTTATTTGTTAATGTTAAGCCATTTTAATTGTCTGTGTTTTTATAGCTTCATCATCACTTTATCAATACACGTCATTCAGTTATATTACTTTACATTACGCATCGATACGTTTTTCTAAATTATTAATCGAAATTATGATTGTAGTTACGGAAATAATCGCTTTTATCGAATCAGTTAAAATGATGTTTACTTTTAGTATGTTTTGTGAACCTTTATTCCTGCAAAATACACACTAACAATGTACCTGGATTGTAACAAAAGTAAATTTCTTGTTATGAGATTGGAAATATTACATCAATTTTTTAGTTATATTTTAAAATATATTATAATGCAGCGGAGTATAATTAAATTCTATTTGTGCCTCTTTTCATCTTTTTAGACAAAATTTTAGTTTGTTTAAGTGTTTTTAGATGAGAGAGTAATTAATAACTTTAAAGAAATAAATGCATTAATCTTTTTATCTATAACATATTATTATTAAGTGAAATCAAATTAAATTTCACATTTAAATTGAACTTTATTTTTGTAGACTTTCCGAATATTACTAGTAGTAAGTTATTAGAATCATATTTCTTGCCTCCAACCTCCATCCTATTAAATTCAACTTTTAATCAAGAAGCATTGAATTTTAGAGAGCATAATTAGCTGACGAGGCTGCATGACAAGCAGTTACTTGCTCACAATTCGTTCCTAAAAGACTCGTTCGAACTAGCTAATGACTGTCTTTGGTAATGCCAGGCTAATCCTCTCGATCTAAATTGCCGTGAAGTGAGCATTGATCGGACTCGGCCGAAATTTCGTGCTCGCGAATTTCTATTCCCGCATCACTCTCTGCAACTGGTGGACTCGACACTATGTGTGCTTTGCTTTTGCACACTCACACGCCGCGTTGGTGGTACTTGCATTGTACATACTACAGTACCTGCAAAATTAACGAGTACACGGGAAGAGCGTCCGATCGATAACCTGCCTGTAGCCTTGAAACCGAAATTGAATGCGACTGTACACGAACCGTCAAGTTGAGGTAGACGAGTCAGTACGGGTTACAAGCAAACGAGAGCAACAGAGATAGCCGGAGGTGAAGGAGCAGCATGAGGAAGATCACTTACTCGTTGCTAGTCGATTGGTTGGAGCGTAAGCCTAGTTAATTGGATATTCGAGACTCACCGTGAGTTCTCGGCGCAGCAGGGATCCTGTGCAAGGACGGATCCGCGCCGGATTTTACTTTATTTAATCTCCGTGAAGCTCGCACAAAGCTGACACTCTTTTTTTTCTTTTCTGTCTTTTTTTATATAATTCTGTAGTCGTTGGTGAACGTGAGAAAAAAGGAGGCACATGAAGTAGTTGAGAGTGAAAAAAAGGGAAGAGACAGATTGTTTGCAGGGGGTTTTTAAAAGAGTTTCCATGCCTATATAGGCAGAAAGTGTAGTAGTGGCATCAATTACACGTCTTCGTAAGGAATATAAGACTACGCTGGTGAAGTGTTTGTCTGTCGTTTTAAAAAGAGTGGTGGCGCAGCTTTCACAGCTTGATGAAAAGAGGAAATTGAAACGTCTTGTTGCCATAAATATTAGGAAAAGACTATGTTACAAATCTTTTTATAGATTTGATGCTTGCATGCTTATGAATCATATATTTTGAAATATAAAAAAGAATGCAATCAAGTTAATAAAGTTTAATTAATAATTATACAATTTAAATTTATCAAAATCCTGAATTATTGTAAATCTGCAATCAGATAAAAATATTTTTTTTATTTATAAACGTCCTATATTTTACATTTAGAAAGTTTCCACGTCAAGCGGATTAACGGCACTCTCAAAATTTCTTTCATTTATTAAGATTAATCAGAATTTAAATTGCACTCAAGTACTTTCAAAAGCAAAGTAATCAGTGATGTAGCCTTTTTGCGGAAAATCAAAGCTACTGTTCCCAGTGTGAGTTTAATATACAAAAAATATGGGGCGCTAACATAATTATCATATTAAAGTATGTTGAAGGTCAAAGTGTGTACCAAAATCCATATGAGTTATTTATTTAACCTCAATAAACTGCGTATTATTTAACCCCAATATGCTACTTACAAATTCTACTAAATGAGCATCCTACACTTTTTCAGAAACTCGAGGACAGACTTTGAATTAGGGTGAAAATTACTATACTTTATATTAATTTTGGTTATATTTTTAGCAATTTTTATTAAAAGTTTAGCAAAAATTACTAAACGTATAGTAAATTTTAATATAAAATATATAGTAATTTTTTACCCTAATTCAAAGTATGTCCTCGAGTTATTGACGAGTATAGTAATTTTTATTATACATTTTTCTCCGTGTGGACAGTTATTCGCTTGAGCAGTATTCTAAATCGATTATCATCATGCAAAAAACAATGGCCATTTTCAGCTTTCCTAAACCGGAACTTATAAGCGGTATGGATTTTGGTATGTGGTTTGATGTCACATATACCTTATTGGCGTCCCATATTTTCTGTCGACCACCACAGTTTTGATTTTACAAAAAGGTCGCATCGGTTTTAAAAGTTATTAACCTCCGGGCGGCCGGCCTGGCCACTTGATGGTCGTCACTTACTACTTGACCTTACAGGAACTTTACAAATGGAAGAAATCTATAAAGTACAACTTTCCAACATCAAAAAATGTCGGCCGCCTAAAGGTTAAATAAATAAACAATTTGAGCAGTACACCTTATTAATTATTAACTAATAATTATTAACTAATAATTAATAACCCTAAGATTTAAAAACAAATTCATTAAATACTAATGCATAATGCATCATAGAAGGTCTACAAGTATTATAATTATTATTCAATTTAACTGCAATTAATATACAAAGTATTTCATTAAGGGTTACTTATCTAGAAGCATAAAATAGAAGTTCGTATTTAGCTTTGAGGATGAGCAGTGACGATGCACGAATAATTTCGGAAGCATCTAAGATATTTAGCAATGTTTAACAACAAAATTGTCAATATAAATTGTGAATGTTACTTTTTGCAAGTTAGCTAATATAACATTCTGAAATTCTCATTACTTGTCATTCGTACGGAAATAATAAAGCAGTCCACTCTAGATCAAAAGCATAACGAAATTCCGCAAACAAGGACCCGTCGGGAGATGCAGGCAGTGGCAGAGAATTCCATGAAGCTTTATCGCTCGGCAACAGCTGCGGTTGATCCTTGCTGCTCGCAAAATAAGTCTCGGGTAGCATCGCCCCGCGGAAATCTCTTAGCCCTCCCTCCCTTCTTCTCCTTCCTACGTCCTTCCTGTCGTACAAGAACTTCGCTCCATTCTCCGACAACGCGATCGCAAGCTTCGAAGCTTATTTCCGTGGGGTTTTCCGGTACTCAACCATTCTGGAATATGAGCGTGTCGTGGATGATGAAGACTGTTATGATAGATAGAATGATAGAGGAGAGAATGAATTACGATACGGTGATGCACGTAAATGCTCTGCTACAGACGTCATGCAAGTTAACCGGAGGAGCAATTTTCGTAACGAAAGAGCTGTTAAGGTTTCTCTCTTAACTGCATGCTAGCGTGTTATACGAGGACGAAATACGTGCGAGACGTGATCATATCAATATACAAATTCTATTTAAGGCAACCTAATGCGTAAGTAACTAATTGTCAAAACGATTATTTATATCTGTCTATTTGAAGTGTCACAGTTTTCTTTTTATTCTAGTTGTTTAGGTACTTAATAATTGCAGCATGGCCGACAAAATTATTGCTATGAAGAAATTAGTTATTATCTGTCATTGAAGAACCGGTACTTCATTTTTCTTAGATAAAGTTAAAACGTGGCATAATTCTTTATGTGATGCGCTCGTCGGAACGGATGCATATAGAAAATTGGGAATAATGGGGTGAAAGGAGCTCAGGCAGTATATGCAGCCCGATGGGTGCAAATAGTGGAGCTCTTTATATAAGGCAACCGAAGAACTGAACGCCGCCTTTTTCACGTTACAGCGTTTTTCAAGCTTCCGGAAAATCTGCATGTAGTTGACTTTAAATATGATTTATCGTCTTCACTTGAATAAAATCATCATATTTTTATACAAAATTTGGTTTTCCAGCGTTTTTTCTTTTAATTTGATGAAACTGTCAGTGAATGGAAGGTTATTAGGTGTAACTTTTTTATAATACAATTTGCAATTTATAACTTGATCATTTATAGCAAAACAAAACTATATATTTATATGAAATGTTCTGTTTTATGAACGGGTAATTTTTTATTTCAAGTATCTCTGATTTTAGATGCAGAAATATATTGACGTTAGTCAAATTACTGAGAAATTACCCTGGTAGAGATAAAAGTATCAAAATTGGCCAGGAAAGTAAAAAATAGGTATTTTTAATTCCTAGTTACCTA
>JAWWML010026465.1:0-14255 GCA_035047165.1 Ormyrus rosae
GGTTTCTATTTATTGATTTCGTTTTGAACAAATAGATAATGTGTTAGCCAACGAATGAAGTAAACAGTAGCAGCCGATGCTCCTGCAGTGTTATATTACAGTACATGTGCCAAAACATTAGGGTGCATTCTCATTGTCGAATCCTGACTGTCCTGACGCGTCATAGACGTTACATACTATGTATTTCGTAGTACATTTCATATTATGAATCAGAAAATTAAAAAAATAAAGCTTTATTTAGTTTTACGAAATTTCATTAAAAATTCGTTTTTTTTAATTTTATTATTTAAAAATTAAGAATCGAAATTTTTTTATTTTGACTCTAATGAATGCTTTTATACATTCTTTGATACTACTAGAACACATTTCTGAAATAAAAAAAAAAAAAAAACAAATGAGTTTTTTGGTGATTTTTGAGTGTACCCTACCCTTAATCAGTTGATCCGAGAAGCAACGCCAAAGTCAAAAAAATCCTTATAATTTTCATATTTTAGGCTCAAATAAACGTGGAAACATAATTTAGCTTTTTTAATTAGAAATTTAACCTCTATTATTATAAAAAGATTATAAAAGATGTTACGTTTATAAACATCCATATTTACATTTACAAACCCTCTTAAAACTTGAATAAAAAAGTCTCGGAAAAACATATTCGATCCTACTGAATTCGAAAATAAGTTGTAAAGTTTAATTTTCCAGTACCTATTTTATATAAATAGGTATTATTTATACTAAATTTGTCTGTTTTTTCATTCTTCATATTTTAATTGATTTAGAAATCAAAATCAGAATGAATTACTTTAATTATTACATATTCAAAATGTACATCATTGCCCTTTGCAGAAAACAGAATATAAGTTGTAAAACTTGTTGTACAGCTTAATTTGGCTTAGCTTTATTTTTTTTATTATTTTTAGCTTTATTTCTTATTTAGAAAGCTTAAAAATATTTTTCTGCAGAAATATTTTGTTTACATTGACCTTTTATCCAATTCATAAACTTATAAACAAATATGCGTTCAAAATATAAAAATAAACTGTATCTTACATTAGTTTTGATTGTTCTTCCGAACGCTAAACATCAAAATGCAGTCAATAATTGTAAAGCGACTAAATAGTTGTAAGGTGTATATGAATGGGAAGTGTAGCGAAGAAGAGAGAAAAAAAAGTAATTGATTTTATTTTAAAGGGGTTATATACCGATCAATCACCTGATTTTAAATGGTCTGTAAAATAAAAATTTAAATTAATAATAATTCAAACTACTTATATAATAAAAATATAGCTCATTGTGAATCAAATGAGCCCAGACAGAAGTTCGTAGACCCATTTGATTCAGAGATATTGCAATCTAAAATTTTTTCCTTTGGCGTCAACTCCAGTTTGAACCATTGGATGGATTGACATGAAACAGGGTTAAAATCTTTGTTTTTTATGTCATTTAGGCCCAAAGCTCTGAAATAGTGGAATTTTTTTGATTTACTATTTTTAAATCAAGAAAAACTGAAACATTTTATTAAAATTTTGAATTTTTATCAATTTTTCTTGGTTTAAAAATATTAAATCAAAAAAATTCCACTATTTCAGAACTTTGGGCCTAAATGACATAAAAAACAAAGATTTTAAGCCCTGTTTCATGTCAATCCGTGAAACGGTTCAAACAGGAGTTGACGCCAAACTCCAAAAAACCAAAGTTTTCAAAAAACAACAATAAAAGAACTTGTTATTTTCTTCTGAAAACTTAATACTTAGCACGGCGCAAATTTCTTACACTATAATTACCCCTTTTATTGAATGATTAAAGCTGATTGAAGATGTTCTTCTCGAACTCCAATGTTACATAGAAAAGATAACTGGAATCTTTTGTAGACAATCGAGGCACTTTTTTGTCGAACAGTATTATTGATGGCACGCAGCATTAGTAGAATATCAGGATCATTATTAACTCAATAACTATATAACTATTTCTTCTCCAATAAATTGAAAATAGTTATACTCCAGATGCATGACATTTAAAGCAGCATAATGTCTGTGACATAATGTAACGCTGCCACACCATTGAAAAGTGCAAATCTATAACGGGACTTAAAAATTAAACTTTTATGATAAATATTTAAAGCACAATACTATCAAAAAAGCTCCAAAATAAAGTCTAATAATGGTTAAAGATGACCTGAAACAGAAAAATAAAAGTTCTTTTTAGCTTGACAGCTTGAAATGATAATGGAACTTTAAAATTTACCTACGTTGAAGTAGTAGCATTGTGTCCAGGAATAGTTTCTTTGAATGATTTTACACTTTGCTTCAAAGAATAAACAATATAGTTAGCCTCAGCTCACACTTGAGGCAAAACATTAGGACTAAAAAGTGATCAGCTGACAAAACGTACAGCCTACGACGACTGTGGCGACACGACTGAAGCGGAATAAGCACACTGAATTCAAAATTTCAACATTGAATTTCCTTTATCAAATTAACCATGATAGAAAAATGTTTGATAATGTTAAAATCATAATTAAACTATTTTTACAGTGATTTATTTAGCAAATCTTAATTTTAATATTTTTCGAAAATTAGATTTTAAGCCGTAAGTTTAAAATTTTTTAAATTTATGCCTGAAAATTTTTTTCTAAGTTTTGGATAAAGTATAGAATCAAAAAATCAAATAAGAAAGAAAATTAATTTTTTGAAATTTTTTCGATATATAACCCCCTTAAAGGAATTTAATATTCCAGCAACAAGTGATATTATACTTACAATAAAAAGAAGATTAAATCAAGGATTTTATAATAATTTAAATGCAAAAATGAAGAAGTTAAAGAAGAATAAAAAACCATTACAACTTTTTGAGAGTAAGTTTAGCAGTTGGTTAAACAAAGATTTTGTTATCTCAATGACCACTGAAAAAACAGAAGCTGACGAACCAGGTAATTATTATCTAAATAAATTAGAATCTTTTATTTATTTGCAAGATCATTTTTTTATACACAAGGCGAAAAAGGTCTGAATTAATATTTCATACGGAAATAATATTATAATGAGAAATTTTTATACATTTACACAATTATTGATACATTATTGTTCCATTATTGTTCCATTATTGTAAAATAAAAATCTTTAGTAAGTCTTAAAAAAATCAATTTTTGTCAAAACGTTACATCATATAACTTAAAATAGCCTATAAAGCGTAATAATGATAATAAATTTGATCGTAATAATAATAATAAATTTGAGTTATTTTCTTTTAATACAAGAATATAAGCTTGTTCTAATTTAACTCCATCCAGGTAGAACATAAAATTTTCTGAAAAAATGGTATATTGATAATTATAGTACAAAATGTTTAAGTATATTCTCTTAATTTTTTTTTTAATTACTTTAGTTAGACAATGAAGAAGTTTTTTCATTCGTTTTAATTAATTGATTTTGAACCTTTAATATAGCTTAATGTTGCTTTAATTTTCAATTGTTTCTTTGATTTTCTAGCAAGTACACGCGGTCATCCTAGTACAGATTACAATTCAGCTTGTACGAAAACGCAAAAAAAAAATTGTGCGCGATATTGCAGAAAATATGTCAGATTCAGCTCTTTTTGAATCAAGCAGTCAACTCTTAAAAGAGTCAGGCAATAAAAGCGATAGCAAATTGTTAGATATTATTGTAAAGCATCTGGTCCACTTCTTCAAAAACTTGATTTAAAAGCCGCTTTACCAATGACCCCTGCAGAAGCTCTAGCTTTATTTATTAACATAAATTTGACAAAAAGCAGCTACATAAAAATGAGATTCCGCACTTTAGCGCAATAACAATTTATATCCTTTATATAAAAACGTAAGTTCTAAATAAAATTGTCATTCATGTTATACATGTTTACGGTTATTATAATCTGAACTTGAATATTTGTCATTAAAATTTTTTTTTAAATATCAGATTTTAGAGGCGAAAACGGAGACCTATCCCGAAAATATATTAGTGACCGAGCTGACTAGCGAGGTACCGTTACTGGATTTACTGCGGCATACTGTGAAGCGAATATTGCAATTTTTAAAGTTTCCATCTCCGAAATATAAATCTTCTTTTTTAACTATGAAGCTAAAATATGGTTTCGATGGAACATCTTCGAGTGCATATAAGCAAAGATGGAAAAATGGATTCGGAAATGACGCGCACTTGTTTTGCTCATCACTCGTGCCTTCACAATTATTCGATGACGAGCACAATAATGTTCTTTTTGATAATCCTTCGCCTTCGTCTTCTTGGTTTTGTCGCCCAATTCGAATTCAATTCGCAAAAGAAACGACTGAACTCATTAGAACAGAAGAAATTTACATAAAAGCCCAAATTGAAAATTTGAAAGAAATATGTGTAGGGAAATTCAAAGTCAAAATTGATATGGCATTAACAATGATAGATGGGAAAGTAAGTAAAGTAGGACATGCAGTCTATAGAGGATTAATTATGCGTAATTATAGTACAGATATGAGGTCGACTCGGGAAAGAAAGGTGTTGAGTTTTTTGCTCAAAACTATATTAATTTTCGTAACAAATACTGAATCAAAGCTTTTCTATTATTCTTACATTTTGAACAATTCCGCGAATTATTTATTTCGACCGAAGGAAAAAGCGAAGAGCGCTCCCAAATCGGTTGCCGCGTCACGTCTAGTTGCCGCCGTAATATAGGGAAGCCGCGCGAAAAAGAATTGCGAGACAGCCTAGGGTTTAGCAGAGGGCGCGCGAGCGCTGTGCGCAACATTGCGACCGAACTAAAAGGACCGCCGGGCCAGTGTTAATTGAGCAACGATCGAATGCGGACGTGCTTTTAGAGGTTTTAGCGCTAACAAAGAGTTTTAATATCACGGGGTGTGATTGCAGAGGAAACCAGCTAGTGTGATTGTAAAAAGAATCGGGGTCGATTCTCAGTGTTAATTGTGCGGCGATCGAGAGTAGACGTATTTTTAGAAGCTAGAACGTTAACAAAGGGGGCTCAGTATAAATTAGGCAGCGTTCGGGTGCAGACGTGTTTTAGAGGTTTAGTCGTTAAGAAGGAGAGTTAGTGTGTAGGAAGCAGCGATCGAATGCGGATGTGCATTTGAATCTTGGAAGTTAGTAAAGAATCTTTCTAGCCACGGGTGTGATTGTCGCGTATCACGGGGTGTGAGTGCGAAAGTGAAGATTAGTAGCTCGTGTGATTTCCAAAGAATCGGGGTTGATTCGAAACGCGAAGCGAGTTGGGAGAGAAGCAAAAGCCGATATCCAGACAGACGTCGAGGAAAGAAGCCGCCGATATTCAGCGAGACGCCGAGTCGGAAAGGAGCCGATTCTGTAAGATGCCAAGCGAGCTGGGGAGAGTTTGGACTAAGCTACCGAAGGAAGCCAAGGTTTAGGAGGAGAGATTCGTGTGAGTACCCGAATTGTATATTAGGCGCGAGAAGTAGCCGCGAGCGTGAAATCGTCGTAAGCGCGAAGCCGGGTGTAGAAAAAGCAGAAGTCGCGGGCGAACGCTAAGAGTAGGAAGAATAAGCTTCCGGTAGCCGCGTGAGCGCAAAAAGACATCGCGGGCCGAATCGCTGTAAAAGCGGATAAGGTTTAGAGTTTAAACGTAGTCAGTGCGCGGTGAACTCTCGCGAATTCCCGAGCGAGAGCTTTCAGCGGAACTCTCTTTTGCCATAGAAATTAGAACCGATTTGGGAAGGAGAGAATTCGTGAAAAATAGTATTTTGTAGTCGTGGTCGGGAAAGGAAGCGAGCGAGAACTTGTAGAACAATTAGAAGTAAGTGTGAATAAATTACTGTTTGTTGTCTATAATAAATTTGAGTTTTTCTTTATTCGTAGTGAGTAGATAAATAAAAATACCACGTCACAGAACATATGTTTTTACAATTTTTTATTTTAATTATAAAATGTATTATATTGTATGCAGAAGTTTATACAAGTGTAGATAATTATCATAAGTGTATAAAATGGATTTTATAACCAATTTTTGTAATTAATACTGAAACTTGCATTTTTTACACATTTTGTTCAATTTCAAAAAATCTGCATAATTTCTTTTCCTTAAAGTAACTAACACATTTTTGGTATGCTGCGTTCTTAATGATACAAGCAATCAGTGTTGCCATATTTATGGTGCAACGATTTCTGAAATGAATGATACTAATTTGCTTTCAAAAAAGATAATTAAAGAATCGGCTTTAGAGTACGGTATTCCCGTTTTGCATGCACATATTCGTCTCTTAGAATGCGTTTTGCATATATCTTACCGTTTGGATTTGAAAAAATGGAGGATAAGTAAATTTCATTGCATCAATTGCAATTTTATTAGATCTAAATTAAATTTATTTCTGAAATATTATTATTAAGTACATTGACTTGCTACGAACTCCACTTTACTAAATTTAATTTATTTCACTTATATTCGAATCATTTAGGTATCAAAAGATTTGAAGTTACTTTTACATGAAAAAAAAAAAAAATGAAATTCCAAAAGCTTCTCTATGAAGAACTCGGAATAAAACTTGATGCCCCTAAGCAAGGTTTCGGAAGTACGAATGATGGTAACACCGTACGAATTTTCTTTAAAAATTACATTCGTGTCGTTAAAATTACAGGTATAAAAAAAAATTTTTGTAATTATTCATGTTATTGTGAAATATAATATTAAGAGTTATTTTTCAACACTTCGAACGCAAAGGCTGTTTTTGCGTCCGAAAGCTGACGCGAAAATAGCCTTTTCTTTCGTCTTATTGAAAAATATTGTTCGAGAAACCTTCGAAAATGATTCTCGGACTCGTGTGATTGTCAATAAATTCTTAATAAAAATTATAACAATATATTCCAATTTTTTAAATAAGACATAATTATACATTTTCTTTATAATTTAGCGCAAATTATTGATTCAATTTTTAGGCTTGAAGTCCTCACTGGAAAAATTTCAAACCATTCTTGATGTTTTATTAACAAGACAAAACGATTAATATTTCAGCCTTCAAAACTTTTTGTATTGCAACGACTGATCTTTATATTAATATGTATAAATGGTACTATATGCCACCTTCTTTACATATCATACTAATGCATGGTCACCTAATTGTAAAGAAGGCAGCATTTCCTATTGGAGTATTTTCAGAAGAAGCTCAAAAATGCTGAAATAAAGACATAAAAAGAGAACTATATTCCATAAAAATGTCGAGGTAAAAATAGTAAATTATTATACCTTTAAATGTGTACCTTTAAACCAACTATTTCTTAGAATTTTAATATAGTCGATTAAATTTAAGGGCTTGAAATTTAACTAAAGATAGCTATAGATTTAGTTTCATATTTTAAAAAATTGACAGTCGAAAATAGCTTAAATATTTGTATACAAAAGAAATATTAAAAAAAATTAAATAACATCATATATACATTTAAACGTTTACTCTTGACGTCCGATCCCTTAATTTCCATAGAAAGGAGTTTAGAAAAGCGAAAAGGTTTCAAATCTACAGAAGCAATGAGACGCTTACTTGAAGTAAATACGCTAAATACAGATTCTTCCAACGCGGAAGAATAAAAATAAAATGAATTCTTATTTTTTGTGAAAATGTTACTTATTAATATATAAAATGTTTACTTAATCCACGTAATATTAATTAATTAGATAAAAATCAACATCAATCCCTATAAATAAGTACATTGTTACGCTTGCTTATCGAAACTTAGTTATGTATAAATATAGTGTTGCCAAGATGATTATTCGTAAAAATAAGGCACCGAGTTTGATTCTCCACTAAAAAGTATATAGTAAAAACGAGTTTATTTATTTGAGTCAAGATTTGTAAATGTAAATATGGATGTTTATAAACGTAACATCTTTTATAATCTTTTTATAATAATAGGTTAAATTTCTAATTAAAAAAGCTAAATTATATGTTTCCACGTTTATTTGAGCCTAAAATATGAAAATTCTAAGGATTTTTTTTGACTTTGGCGTTGCTTCTCGGACCAACTGATTAATGGACTTTGATCTAGCTAGGTTTAAAATTTTTCTTTTTCATACCTCTTAGTGTTGGGTATATGAAAAAAATCAGATAAATTAATTACAGAAAGCTTAGTGCCAAAAACTAAAAAAAATCATAAAATGAAGCTATTAAAATCTGAGAAAACAAGGGATACCGCATTAAAATATTAAAAAATATCGAACTAAACAGCATTTAACATTTTATTGTAGTCAAATATTGGTACCCGTGTACATACAATGAATGAGCATTTACCTTGTTTGCAGCACATGATTTAGCAGCAATTTTTTGAAAAAATCGCCATTTTCTTAACTTTAACATTAAATATAAGGAGGTTACGGCTTCTGAGGACAAAAAGGGGTATCCTATTTGCAAGTATATAGTTTCAAAATGTATTTCAGATAGAGCAGAAGATCCTATTTTAAAATCCCTTTCTAAGTCTGAATTGTTTCCATAAAATTCAGTTTTGTGACCACTGTGCGCCCATGCTCTCCTGCACTGCGGTGTTATACGCGAAAATCAACTCTGGAAGATGAACATCCCATTCTTTGTGGTGTTCCTCGATGAAGTACGTGATCATCGTCTTCACAGTGCGATTGACGCGCTCGACCGGATTCGCCTGTGCGTGGTATGGCGGAATCGTCGAGTGTAACAGGCCGTTCTTTTCAAGGAACTTCGTGAACGCTGCGCCTTGAAATTCAGGGCCGTTGTCGGTATGAACGATCTCGGGTACGTTGAAGCGCATAAAGACGCGTTCGTTCAGCTCTCACCGGTCGCATCCATGAAGATGAGAAGGTGCTCATAACCACGGGTGGAACGCGGAAAGGGTCCCATTTTGTCGGCTGAGACGCATGTCCAGGGTCGGGCGACGATATTTCGCCGTCCCATTAGCCCTGCGGGAGCTTGCTGCAGCACTGCTAACTGACAGAGTAGCGGCGCACAAACCGGACGACATTTTTGCGGATCGTCGGCCAGTAATAATAACGCACGACACGCGCATAAGTCTTGGCGCAGCCCAAATATCCTGCCGTGGGCTCTTCGTAGGCTCACGCGAAGGGGTTGCACGCGCTTCTCTTCGAGCAGCACAAGCTTCCACGCGGCTTGATTTTCAAGATAGCCGTCAATTATTGGATCCGGTCGGTTCGTGTACAGTTGATCACCGATCACGTTCCAACCCTTGTATCTAGTCGGGTGGGTGCGAACATTCGCTAACATTCGCGTGTACCATTCATCCTGAGTGTCTGACACAAATACGAGAGTAGCAATGTCGCAAGCCGAATCCTCTTCGTGCATGCGCGAAAGCACATCCGGCTCGAGATTAAGGAGGTTCTTTCCCAGTCCGTATCAACTCGCGGGTGCACGCTCCTACGGAACAGCAAACTGCATTCAACTCAACAGTACTCAAAGAATATTTGCTAAAATATTTCCAAAAAATTCAGGGAGATTCTTCAAGTCTTCTAGATTCCTAACATTATTGTTAAAAGTAAAAAAATGTTTTTGTTTATCCAAGAAAAATTATAAACTAAAAAAAAAAACTTTGAAAGACAAAAGTCTGTTATGAATTTTCGAAATTCAAAATTTTGTTAATGCATCATTGTTTGTTTACGTCTTATGAATGTGTGTTTAAAATTTTAGACCTTAATATTATATAGAAAAAATTTAGGAAGAAATCTTGTAAAATAATATCGCGCTGCGGCTCGGTTTTCGGATGTTCTTTTGTTAATAACTTTTTATTAAGATCGCCAACCTTGGGGCCCTAAAGCACTAATCGATTCAGAATTAAATTATCTTTCATTTGGTTATAGGCACATTGATTTGTGTTCTGTTTTTCTATGTTAGTTTTAGAAGAAAAGTGTAATATTTACTGTCAATATAGGGAAATTACATATATAGCTTTTATATTTTCCCATTATTTATGAGGAATTACATAGAAAAACAGAACACAAATCAATGTGCCGTTAACACCGCGCCAAGGCCAGTATCGCTGGCCTCTGCGTGAAGCACAAACGGATGCTCAAACGAGGGCCTCTGGAGCACAGGAGCATATGCAATTAATGCTTTGATCTGTTCAAACGCATTTTGATGTGGTTCGCTCCATACGAATTTAACGTCCTTTTTCGTCAAATTTGTAAGCAGCTTCGCAGTCGTGGCAAAGTTTTCGAGAAACTTTCTATACCACGACGCTATGCCGAGGAAGTGTCGTAACTACTTGAGATTTCTCGGTACCGGGTATTCAGCGATCGGCGCAATTTTGTCCGGATCCGGGCGAAATCTGCCGCGGTTAACGAGTACACCGAGGTAGTTAACTTCGCTGCGGCAGAACTTGCTTTTCTCACAACTGATCGTGAGTCCCGCGTCGACAATGCGCTGTAGGACACGCTTCAACCAGAGGAGGTGCTCCTCGAAGGTCGCTGTGACGATGATCACATCATCCAAGTAGGAGAACGCGAACGGCTCGAGGTCAGCACCAATCAGCTTATCGATCAGCTGTTGGAAAGTAACGGACCCACCGGCGATTCCGTAGGGCATCCGAGTAACAGCCCGACTCCAGGTACCGTAGAAGCGGTCAGATGTGCGCACTCTTGCTTCATCGGGATCTGATAAGAAGCACTGCTCAAATCCAAAGTGGAGATGTAGCGTACTCGCTGGAGTCTGCGCGAAATTGCGTCCATGAAGGGTAGGGGGTATGCGCTGGTCTTTGAGACGGCGTTGAGCTTGCGGTAGTCGACGTAAAACCGGTAGGATCCATTCGGTTTGCGGACCATAACCACTGGGCTCGACCATTCGCTATTGGATTACTCCCGAGGTCAATATGGTTTGCACTTGCGCGTGCATCTCTTCCTCGATTTTCGGCGGAAAACGGATAGTAGCGCTGCTTTATCGGCTTTGCCGTGCCCACGTTGATCTCATGCTCGATGAGTGACATGCGGCCAAGAGGCGCGTCAGCTCGCGGCAGCAGGCGATCAAGCAACTCTTGCAGTTGTTGTCGCTGCTCATCGCTGACTTCAGCAAGCCCCACAGAGTCGGTGTTGCACTCTTCATTCGCGCAGATCGCCGCTATCGTGAGAGGAATCGAAGTCTCGCTCTCCGCGTCTCGGACGATCAGGCAGTCGTCGCGCGAACGAAGTTCCGAGCCGAAAGCTCGGATGCCGTCTACGCCGAGCAAACATTCTTCTGTAAGCTGTTTCAAGACGAGGGCTCTTAAGTAGAGGCGGATGCCTCCGAGTTCAAACGGCAATTCGGCCCAGCCCAGCACGGACGAAGGTCGCCCGTATGCGACTTCCGCGTCTCTTTCGAAAGGGAAAAGGCGTTGATTGCACGCTGAAGCAATCTGTAGGCCTAGAGGACCTAACACAGTCCAGTTGGCTCCGGAATGCACTAGTTCAAGCAAAGTGAAATCACCGATTTTCACGCGAGCCCACCAGCGGGAATACAACTTCGGGTCCTTTAAGTGAGCACTTCCGGACTCTGCGTCTTGCTCGTCGGGGCTCGGCTCGTCAGCCTTCAGTGGCATCAGAGCGGCAGCCGCTAGTGCAGCAAGAGTCGCGGAGAAGAGTCTATTCCGGAGAATAGAATAGCCTCTTCAGAAAGAGAGGGAGCGATAGGGACCTCACCTACGCACTCCCTTTCTCGTTTCCCGAGTACTCTGGACAGTCGGCCTTTATATAGCCGGGCCAATGACACCCCCAGCAATCTACCTTCGGGCGCAATCCCGGCTTGCGATTTTTATTGTGATCGCTTGCCGGTTTCCGCCTAGGCGACTGCGCTTTGTCATCATCACTTGCCTCAGTGATGGTGACTTTCTTCTGCCTTGGCGGTGATCGCTTACCCTTCCACCGAGGTGCGCCAGAAGGTGGCGATCTCGCTCTGCGGAGTTCGCTCATTTCGATCCTCAGTCGTTGGAGCTCATCCTTTAACTGAGCAAACTCCGATTTACCGGAGAGTTGTGAGATTGCCGCTATGCGCACACGCGGCCCTTTGTTCGTATTTCTCGTGTCTTTATCCTGACTACACCGAGGTTCCACGATAAGCAACCTCCGGCAATACGCTCGCCGAAGGTGGTGGTGGTGCGGGGAAGTTCCGCTCTTCCTCAAGAAATTCCTCCGCTTCACGTGCGAGCATCACTAAGCGATTCACGTTAGTGACCTCCTTGAGAAGTATTAGCATCCTTAGCGAAGGCAGCATATTCCGGTACAGCAGCTCTAGTTGTTGCTCCAGACTGGGTACCGTTTCTAGCTTGTTCAAAATGGTGAGCAAGCAGTAAATATAATCCCGTACTGGTTCTTTGCGACCCTGCCTACGCATCTGGGCTTCAGCGATAAGCCGCTGCTGGAAATGAGCATCCACGCCGTAACACTGGCGAGCCGCTATGCAGAAGTCTTCCCAGGTACCCTAGTACGGTCGTGACTGGCGATACCACTGAAGCGCTATGCCTGACAGAAGCTCTGTCAGCGCGTTTAGCAGGTCTTCGTCCGATATCTGAGCAAGTTGACGACATTCGTTTACTCGCTGTAAGAACTCCTTAATACTGGTTCCCTTCTCTCCTGAGAATTGAACTTTCCACTGGCAAACAGTTCTACTGACGTCGCTCTGTAAAACCAGCAACCTAGACCCTAAATCCAACTGGAGACGCGTTGACGCTCCATGAAGATCTCCCCCTTTCCCAGACTCTTGCGATCCGCTGAGAGCTGGAAGTCGAAAAGGTTGCGTCTGTCGCTGTTGAGGATTGCTGTGTGCTATCCTTTGCTGAGGCTGATTTCCGTGAGATTGTCTTGGTGGCGGTGCGCTGTATTCTGCTGAGTGCGTTGTGTCTTCTCCTTCTATGTAGTGAAGATCGTAGGTATCCCTAAAATTCGTTGTGCACGTTAGCGCTGGAGTTTCGCTCTGTCGAAGCCTGGTGCTGCTTGCAAAATTTATCGCTTGGGTTAATTTTTGCATTTCTAGGCGTTGCCGTATAGCGAGGCTGCGCATTTGCGACATTTCCTCTGCGACTGCTTTTGGTACTGCGCTAGTATTAAAAGAGTTGATGATTCAAATAATGAGAACAAATGTTTTTTTATCGATAGTCGAGGAGGTAGTCGTTTTTACTAAATTCATTAATTGTTTTAAAACAATTAAATATTTCAGTTTTGCCAATAGCATGGATTAGAATAGTAGCAAATTTCCTAATAGATGCTAACATAGGTAAAATCACAACCTGAAATTAGATTGAATCCGACTGATTTTTTCAACTGGGAAAATTTCGCACGTGACCTTTAAATTTCCATTAAATATAACAGAAGATACTACATGTAATATTACACCAAATTCAGAATATGGAATGGTGCTCCAAAAGGTAAAAGTCATTATTTGGGATGAAATTTCTTTGGTTCCTAAATATGCTTTAGATTCAGTTGACAAGTTATTCCGGTATATTTGTAAAAGTAATGAATTAGACAAACTTTACCAGTTAATTAATATCGAAAGGAACTAAAATGATTGAAAATTATGTTAAAAATAGTCAATCATAAAAACATTTTCAGAAGAGACAATTTAAGGTAGGAAAAATGAGCAGGCGTTCAAACAATGGCTATTAAATATTTGAGATGAAATATATTCAAGTAATTTTGAAAATAATAATGAAGTTATTGCAATATCAAAGGAAATGTTATCTTCTGATAATAATATTATTACTGAAATTTATCGTCATACTATTAATTCATATGAAATTGGTCTTCGAGATATAACTGGCACCAAAAAATACAGATGTTTGTTACGTCCAAATCAGGCAATTACAAGTCAATTTGTTAGATAGGCGCAAAGTTAATAAACTTTACGCTTATCTGATTCCCTGAACTTTTGGCCAGCACTTGCGTACTGTGCCTCCGGGATACGGGATCAAGGTTGGAAAGAATTTTTATATTTTATTTTTCGTTCAGATTGGATTCATTTTTTATTTAACATCCAAGGTTCACAATACCTTCTTTTTGTATACCGCAAGTAATATATATATATATATATATATACTAGGCAGTGCCATCTTTAAGGCAGGGCCTACGGGGCCCTGGCCCAGTGCCCCCGGGATAAGGAGGGCCCCGCTTTTCCAAAGAACAATTCGTTATATATTCTTTAATTATTCATTATCTAAAGAAAAACTTGTAGTTATTAAGGGGGTTATATACTGAAAAAGGTTCCAAAAATCCATTTTTTTTTTATTTGATTTTTTGATTCTATACTTTATCTAAAACGTAGAAAAAAATTTTCAGGCACAAATTAAAAA
>JAWWML010026476.1:0-14253 GCA_035047165.1 Ormyrus rosae
ACTTGTACAAAGTTTGATTTAGTGCATGATTTTTATTGAAGCTGGCGCGAAATCGAGCTTTGAGAAAGGAATTTCAAGTATACTTCGACCTAAGGGTCAAGGCGTGACAAACATTATTAATTTTATCAATTTATTTATAAAAAAAGGAAAAATTCATATTTTCTTACACTTAAATACCCTTTGAGCCCGGATCCATATATCCATTTGCCTCGACTGGTCTACTAGGGAGCGGGACAAACACGGCGCTATCCCACCTAGCAACCAGTCGGACAGGCACCCAAAGGCGCCCAGGCTCTGCCGACTCCCCAAGGCTTTCCTCCAACTCTCCCACCATAAAATGCCTATACTACAGAATAACATATTTTTCACACTCAAATTTTTATCAGAGCCGCTGATGATGAATTTCAGATTCTTATTTACAATTAACAGTCGAAGGAAACCTTGAATTTATGATCTATGTTGTGGAAAACCCTCAAAGAAGTGATTAACACATAGATTTTCAGAAAAACCGAATAATTTACCTCGATTACTACCTACTAGTGCTCTCCCTGGGAATAATTTTTTTTTCATTTGACATTATATTTATAATCAGCGACTGCAAAAACCTCTAGGGTAATATTTCTAATGCCTAAGAACTCTTACAAAGTAGGAGGATCAAATTTTAATCGTGTTTTAATCAAATTTGTGATGAATTTGGCGTTTTTTGGTTTCTTTAGCCTTTTCAACACCGCCTGAAAGGTAAAAATTGCGTTAAAAAAATATCTAAAACAGATTTTTCGATGTATTCTTTCCCGTAGAATTCAATTCTGGAGCCAAATTAATCGTATCTTTCCTCCATTTATTTTTATTTGCTTCAAACCATGAAAATATTTTTATTGCAGATTCGGATTCAGCGCCGAAAAATACATAAGAAAACGTAGATCTGGTCAAAAGTTCAACCAACTTTTTTTTGGTGGATCTGTGTTACCATTCAAATATAAAAGAATCAGAGCCAACAGACCACTTCATACAATACATGGACTACTCCAGATATGCCAGAGCATATTCAGTTAAACACAAAAACGAGGCTGGAGAATATCTACAGAATTACTTAATACACATGAGTATGGTACATTATAGCAGACAATAGAACAGAGTTTACAGGTGGTGAATTTTCAGAGATCATGGAGAAATAAGGAATAAGCAGAGACTTTGCTCCACCATACACTCCAGAGCTGAATGGAACAGCAAAAACGTTTCAATAAAATATTGCAAGAGAAAATCAGAGCTTTACTATTAGACTCAGGATTACCAAAATCCATGTAGATCTTAGCCACAGAAACTGCGGTTTATTTGTACAACCGGACTCCACACAAGAGCCTAGGTTCAAAACTCCATTATCTTATGTAAGTCCTGAAATAAAAGGACATCTGGTGGAAATAAAGAGATTTGGTTGTACTGCATATGTAAAAATACCAATCTCAGAGAGTAAATTGTCAGAGAGAGCTATAAATAGTATTTTAATTGGGTACACCCCCACAGAATATCTGTTGCGGCAACCACAAACCAACAGATTTATAAATTCCAGACATGTCAGGTTTAATGAAAAGATGAGATATAAAAATTCAGAAGGAACATCTATGGAACAAAAGATTCAATTCACAAAGAATAGAAAAGAAATAATAAACACAAAAGAAACTGACAAAGAATCCATCCAGAACCTACCAGAGACATGAACCACCTACAAAGACTAAAAGTCATCAGAGCAACCCTGGCTGTTATAAATAAATATAACCTGGAAGCAGTACAATTGGATGTGAAGACAGCCTTTCTAAACGGAATCCTCGAAGATGATATATATATGGAAATCACAAAGGGCATAATCGTTGAAAATTCAGAGAAATATAGTCTGCAAACTGAAGAAGACCTTATATGGCTTCAAATGAAGTCCTAAAAGATGGAACCAGAGATTTTCAGAGAAAATAAGCAAGCTTATTGTTCACTTGGAGAAAAGAAGGACAGATGGCCTTCTTGCTGCTATATGTCGATGAAATAATTCTTGTAAACAATTGCAAAGATAAACTGTCAATGATTACCGAGAGGCTAAGTAAACCTTTCAAGATGAGAAATTTAGGAGAACCAAAACTTTACTTGGGAATTCAAATATTCAGAGATAAAGAAAATCAGATTATGAAAATAAATCAATCAGAGTATATAGAGAAGATCTTGGAAAGATTCAATATAACAACAAGTAAAGTTTAGAGTATACCTATGGTAACTAGGCAAGTGAAAAACAGAAATTCCAAAGATTCAGACAAACTCCAAGAGAAAGAAAAACCTTGCAAAGCTCCTTACAGAGAAGTGATAGGCAGCTTGATGTATTTGGCTTGCGCTACAAGACCAGATATAGCTTTTGCTGTCAACTACTTATCAAGTAAACAGAATTCACTTACACAGAATGATTGGACTGATGTCAAGAGAATATTCAGACACTTAAGAGGAACTACCAACTTAGGATTGACATTCAGAGGAAGAGAAAACAAACTGGAAGCATTCACAGGTGCTAGCTTCAGAGACTACGAGGATTCATCGTCAACAGGAGGTTAGATTGTAAAACTTTACGGAGATACAATAGCTTGGAGAAGCAACGAACAGAGCTATGTGACCCTGTCTACATGTCAAGCTGAATATCTCGCTATGAGTGAAGCTTGTCAAGAAGTTATCACACTGAACAAAGCAATCAGAGATGTCACAGGAGTTTCTTCATCCCCAGTGACTTTGTGGTGTGATAACTTTTCCGTAAGAAAATGTACACAAATGGAAGGAGCACACAATTAAAGAGTTTTGATAACAGTGTTTCAGAGATACAGGGAAAACTCAAAGAAAGAGAAACCAGAGAAAGTAAAAGCCACATGGCAGAAACTCATAGTGATTTCATTAAGATATGTGTAATTGAAAACAAAATGACAGTAAGTTTGATAGAAACCAGAGAAAATCAAGCTAATTTAATGATGAAACCTCTGCCCTTTATTGCTTACTCATACCTCAGAGATAAAATATTGTCTAATGCTAGAGTTCCAGAGATTACATAAAATTTTGAGTTTCAGAGAACAACATTTTTAATTTGTTTCAGATTCCCGTAAAGAGTTTCGCAGCAGAGCGGCATGGAGGGAGGGAGTGTCGGCGTAGCCGGGCTCCATGCCGGCAGTCGGCTACGCCGACAGTAGGTCCGAGGAGCAGGCGCCCTCCTTTAAGAGCAGGCGCCCTCGTCCCGCTCTACAATTCTCGCGTGTACTCCCGCGGTAACCGTTGCTCGCGACACTTCAAGGTTTAAGAAGTGTGCGCTGTGTTAAGCCGCATTTTTTCGGGCTTTTATTAATAAATAAAGGTGTTAAGAGATTGCTAAAGAAAGTGCTTGTGTTATTTACCCCGCCATCCTCCAACCCTATCCACTGCACGTCATACAATTTTTGATAAACATTTTTTATAATAGTACAACAATTTGTACAGAGTCCAATTTGTTCTATCGCTTGAATAATTGTAATTGTTCGCTATTTTATTCAATATTCCTACAGTGTATAAGTTTTGCAATAATGATACTCCGTAAAAAAATGATTCAAGTGCAACTGCTATTTACGACAGCTGCAAGTTATAATTCCAATATGGTCCTGATAGCTACATACAGGTTCTGATGTTGTATTGAAACGAAATTCAACAGGATTATATAATATTCTGAAGGTATCAGTTAAGTATCCACTTTTGAACCATGAATATTTAAAAGTATTATAGAATCTTGGAAATGGTAACTGATTATGTACGAGAAATTCCATTTTAATGATATTATTTCTCTCATGTAAATTGACAGCATAATCTATCAAAATAATTATATCTGATAATTTTCTTTCAAAGTTTTTCCAGAAGCGAAATCCGTAAACATCTAAAGGCTGAATTTTACCAGTTGTACCAGCTGGTATCATTAGTTTTAAATTTACCTCTTCTGGTACAACTTCTCGTACGGAACTTTGGCACTGACCAGTCCAGGAATCCAAAAGTAGCACAGATGAATTTTATAGTATTTTTCAGAAATATTTCTCTCATCCACGTTTGAAAAAGTTGCTTAGAAAGCTTTTCAGATTTTGAAGCTCGTATTAATATATTTTCTGGAGTAAATAGAGTTTGCCTAAGACGGGGTCCAAAATCTCCACTTACTTCTTTCAATACTAAAAACAATGGCGAAAGCAACTTACCCGCTGCTGATATAGTAGGTTGAATAGTATAGCTGTGTTGTAACAATCCGGAGGGATCGTCCGGATTGCACAAGGGAATGGGACTGTAGATAGAACTGTAGGAAAAATGGGAAAAGGTGCCGGGTAGCTCTGCGGGAGTGCGTAGGTCGACAGACAACCGCTGCACGAGTGACTTATATAACAAAACAATCTGACGATTTAGTTTAATTGAACTTTTATTGACTTAACACACTTGAAGCACTGGGCGTCAGTCGCGATTCGCGGCACGAAGACCCGCACCGCACGCGCTGCGAGCACACACACAACGGCCACGCGCACAAGTGCAAAGAACGAAATTCGGTATTCCGTTAAACGATTAAATTTTACTAAAGTACGAGTAGTCCCGCAGCACCACTTACAATAAATCTTGCGTCTCCGCACAAAAATAACGATAACCGTAGCCACGTGGCTGAACAAATCCCGGATCTAAATTCCACTCAAAAACGTGCAACCGCGCACTGTAACCGATCCTGGGAGAGTGGTGGCGGAGCTTGCACGAGCGTACGATCGCTCCTTCGTCTTCACTGTTCGCGCCGGCGCACTCGCTCGCCGCAGCAGCGCTGCGAGCTGAGATGCGGTTAGCCTCGCCGCGCGCGGCAGCTCTCATGTGCATCGTGATGCCGAGTGGACTGCTGCAAGATGTCATCGATCAACTGCTACGCTGTTAGGTAAGTCTAATCTTCGTTCCGGTAGCCTAATAAATATGCTAATGAGAGCTCGTCTCTCCTCTTCTTATTTGTTTCAGGTGCAGTGATGGCTGTATTCCAGGCGGGAAGAGCGGAGTGGCGTCTTGAAGACGCAACGCCTGCAGTGCGTCGCAGTGACTTCAACGTTTTCTTCTTTAGAACCAAGTAAGTGATTACCTGTAAGGCTCCTCGGTGGTCCTTTCCTCTTCCTTGTATCTGTAGTGAAGAGGTTCCTGTAAAGCTGCTTACTCCAACCTGTGCCATCCTAACCTCAACTCTATGTTTACTCCTGTAGTGTGAGAGACCTACTTTTAATATGACAGAGTCAGGTACTCTCTTCGGTTAATCTAGGTAGCATACTAATTCTTGATTATTTCCAGACGGTTTTTATACTGTTCGAGCCTCTTCTTCTCAGGGAAAGGCGAGAACCACAGGGTCAGTGCAGGGACTTCTATGCGCCTGGAGTTGCTGCATGCCAGTGAAGAAGGTGCGAGGATCACCACAAGGAGCTTAAGAGTAGCAATTGAACAGGTAAGTCTCAACAATATATATTCTAGTAAGTTCTCCCTTACTATAGTACTGTTAGTTTGTGTTTCCTCTTCGCACATTTCTAATAACTATTATTCTTGCAGGTAATTCTCCCGGATGGTACAGCCGACTTCCCCCCTTATTAATACCAATAAATTAGACTCGGCTTGGTGTGTGCTCAGGGCGGGCAAGGCCTGGGTCCTGGATGGGACTCTCCAGGATTCAGGGCTTCGTTATAACGAGCCTAAGTGACAGGCAGTTTGGCCCGGGCCAACTTTACTGTCACACCATATAAGTTTATTGTAAGCGATAATAACTAAGACTGATAAACTTAAATATTTTTATTCGCAAATAATTAAGTATGTAAAGTGTTCCTCTCTAGACTCTATTATTAACTCATAATATTATGTAATATTATAAAAATAATTTAGATAATTAATGTTATTTTTATACATTGTTTATATCCTAAATTATATAATAGCATTAATCAAAATAAATAATAAACGCTGCTATTAATTGCTACAATGAATTCAAATTGATTATTAATTAAAAAGAGAACGGGAAGAGCTAGAACTTACGTTCAAATTTGCAATACTATAATTTTTAAAGGCAGAACCAAAAATAATAATAATAAACTGTTTGTAATAAATATTAATAACATTGTACAAGAGGAGGTAAATCGGGGAAAGACACTACTCTAGCTTATAGTTTTCCATCTCTTACGCTCTCTTCGACCGAGGCAGAAGTACTTGATAAGCGCGAGCCCTCTAAACAGTCCCGAATTGGCCTAGGGCTTTCCCTCTCCGCTTTTCTTAAAATTTTAATATCTAAAGGCCCACGCCTACTTTTTTCCTCTAAATACAGCCCCTGGATCCAACTCCAGTCAGTCCTGCCTAGCTAGCAGTTACCTAAACGAAAACGTACTCGTAAATCCAAGCTCCAACCATTCATTTCCTACACATCAACTTAGAATAAGTTCTAAGTAAAATTTCCCACACCAATCCTCAAATTTGAATCATTAACTTACAACTTTTTACGAAGAATCAATCCTCAGTAAAATCAAACATCTTCCACAAATCCTCATTTAAATTATCAGTAACAACCATTCCTACAAACCTTCGAACTAGCCAAGTACTTCGCTCAATTTTGTAAAAGTGAGTATTAATTTTCTGAATAAACAGAATAAACGTAGATTTGAATTACTTATTAACCATAATACTAAAAATACAACGCTCTTCGGGATGGAGGCCCAGCAACCGCCCGATCGAGTCGTTAAAGAAAGAAATAATTTAACATTAAAAATATATAACGCTTTTCGAGACGGAGGCTCGGCCACCGCCCGATCGAGTCGTTAAAGAAATAAATAAATTAACATTAAAAACATACAACCGAGTCGTTGAAAATAAAATAATTCAGAGTATAACGCTCGTCAACAATTGCTTGACCGAGTCGTTAAAAATAAAATAATTCAGAGTATAACGCTCGTCAACAATTGCTTGATCGAGTCGTTAAAAATAAAATAATGTAAAAGATAACGCTCGTCAGCAATTGCCGATCGAGTCGTCTAAAATAAACAAATAACTAATTATAAATAATTAAATTTATAAAGAGTAACGCTCTTCTCAGACGGCCGCTAGTCGACCGTGAGTCGAAGTCGTTAGAATAGTATCACCGTCGAAACCGAAACTTCTGCGTTGAACAGTCAGAGATAGCTTAGACTGTACAAACGTAGAACCGCCGAAAGCTTTTGCTAAATGTGGTAATTTTAGCCGCGTCGCGTACGTAAATCACTAAAGATCGCGAAATCATATCTTCGTCCCTGCTGGTATACGAAATTATAGGCAGAAAAGAAGAAAATTTAAATAATGCCCATTAGGACATAACATTTGTTACGATTCCTTCAATTCTTGTTACCTTTTATTTCAATTTATTTTATAATTGACAATGTTAATTCCTCGCATTACATTAAATGTGTCCAACGTCTCAATTCGTTTTATTCATAGATTTATAACGTTTTATTAATTCGTATAAAGTCACTCGAAATCGAATTCGACGGCACCTGGCACACTCGATTCAATGTTCAAAGTGAATAAAATAAAAAAAAAAAAAAAGATTAATGTCCTGCGTCTAAAGTTATGTATGGTTGCGCGGTTTAATCTAAGAGGAAACCTTCGGGCGCGGATACAAAATACTTTATGTAAAATAAAATAATGTATGTTTTACGCGGTTTAGTCTAAGAGAGAAAACCTTCCGGCGCGAATATAATAAATTTTACGATCAGGAACTAGACGCGGCACTGTATCACGCACTTCTTTGACTACTACGAGGTACTTGTGCGAAAGGCGAAGATTCGTGAAATTTGCGGGTTTTTATAGGCCTGCAATCGCCGAATTTTCTATTTCATCATCTTATTTTTACAAAAGTATGACTAGTTTTTTTGCTTAGGACAGTCAGGTGATGTCTTTGTTTACTTGGACTAGCCGCACTTGAGTAAATAAAAGATACGCGGGGTATAGAAGAAGTTAGTGCGCGTGACATCTTTATCTATAACATCTGTTTTACTGATACGGTGTGATTGAATATTCTCGAATATAATGAGTCTATAATGATTGAGTCATCGGAATATTCTCGAATTTATATAAAGTTTTATACAATATATATAAAGTTGTATAAAAAATACGAATTTATACAATATATATAAAGTTTTATGAAAAAGAAACCATGAGTATATTAATTAACAGGAACAAGATTTTATTCTGCTTAGCAGTACGTTACACTATTGCTTTTTGAGAATGTCTATCTGCACGTCGATAACCTTGAGAAGGTAAAACTCCAGTGGTGTCGGACTTTAAAAATTTTTTCCACAAAACGTAAGAGCAAGCGGACGCGATCGTTGTGGCTGAGAAAAGGGTCAGTGTCGCCGACTTTTAGAAAAATTTTGCGAAATTCTACACAAACGCACCTCAAAATCTATTCGACAGTAGTCTACCAGCTCTTTCGTAAAATCAAAAACATAATGAAGTGTGTTTTCATTGTACCATATGAAAAATTCGTCTCTCTCTGTTGACATTGTATCGAGACAAAAAAAAATTTGGTATCTGGAAGAGATCCAACATATTGTTGATTATTCAAAGTATTAAACAAATGAGGGAAAAAGCCTTTCTTACTATTAGACGGTAAACCGGATGCTGCCGGTAGGGAACTCAATTTCATATGAAAATTATTTAAAGAATCGATAAATTTAGTTTTGTTCTTATAAGACCCTACTTTTTTATGATTCTCGATGCATGCGTTTCCGTAAAAATTTCTATTATAATCGGTACATTTAACAAGCGTACATGCCTCAATTTCGCAAGCGGGTGTAGAAAAACAAGACGGGCAAATTTTTTCACGTTTGTGTTGATCAATATGGTGATATCGTTTATTACAATAATCACAAAAAAATTTAGTTTTCGCAAGTCCCGTCAAATATAATATAGTGTCGTAATGCCTCGAATCGGGGTCATATAAAGTATTTATTACACCTAGTGCAGCACCTCGTGAACGACCATAGAAGAAAGACGTTTCACCGCTGCCAAAAGTACGGACATCAAAAACGACTATAGCAATGTCCTGTTTCAAAAAATACGTTTGAAATTTTTCAATTTCAGCTTATCCACAACCGTTCGCTGGTAGACATACACCTGCTTCTCGTGTAA
Organism: Ormyrus rosae; assembly: GCA_035047165.1. NCBI lineage: Eukaryota > Metazoa > Arthropoda > Insecta > Hymenoptera > Ormyridae > Ormyrus > Ormyrus rosae. The sequence continues at coordinate 9,178 of JAWWML010026476.1, forward strand.
TTTTTTCCGTCCATTCTTTCTCCACGGGACGACGACTGTCACGAATTTTTTTCCATAAATCGCGATTCTCTTGCCTATCGTGTCGTTTTAAATATACGAAAGAAGAGCCTATGGATAACGCTCGCGGTAAACAGCTATTATCGTCGTTTCGTATCTTAGCGATAGATCTTTGACCAAGGGTGTCAATGGTTAAAATTTTTTTCGCGCCAGAACCGATGGGCACAGCGACAAACGTAGCATGTGTAGTGAAGCTATGCTAAAATGTCTATGCTAAAATTATCATTACTCTGGGTAATGCTCCTAATTAAATCCTACAAGTCGTGGTAAAAAAAATTCGCGAGAGGCCGAAACGACATCCCACCGGGCCGAGAAAAAAATTTTTGCTGCTTACCGATACGCCTACTAAGTCGGTCTCGCTAGACTCTCTAGATCTTATAAAATTATATACATATCTTTAATCGCGCGCTCCAACCAAAGAATTGGATTATTTTCTTTCTTTGCAGGTCGATTAATACGTAATAAAAATCGTTTACCGATCAAACGATATTTTCTAATTACCTGACTACTTTCCTCGATCAGCTCGATTGTTTTACTGCCACTGGTCGCTCCTCGCCTTCCACCTGTTTGATCGCCAGCTTCGTCATCATCTTCGTCGAGGCTGTGTGTCGAGCTGAACGAGATTATTGTGTCACGCAGCTCGAAAGATTCATGGGCTGCAGCGACCTTTTCGGATCAGGTAGTCGTAGCCCTTGTCGACGGCTGTAGGTCAGGCGGTTGTGTTGATGTATTTGGGCTTGCAGCGGGGGGCTCCGGTGTTGGTGTCGGAAAAGGCCACATAGACCCCGTAGATATATCCGAAGATGCTTGCGACTCGGACAACTCGCTGTTTCTCGCATCACCTGCAAAAAATTTTTGTTTAATAATTATGTATGATTTTTATACACTATATTAATATTAAATGTTATTCTTACGTTTATTGGAAAGCTTCATGAACACGTTGAAGCAGTTCGTGTATGTTAAAATCGACGCACAGAGAAAACGAAAAATCCTCAGCCATGTCGATAAACCACCGAATTTCATGGGCTCGTTGAACGTCTCTCACTCTGCGCGAAAATATTTAACCAGATATTATTGATTATTTCAGAAGGCTCGCGTTCATAGCCACTTTCTTGCCGAATAACTTTAAATACAAAGAAAAAAATTGTGCAATAGAAAATTTTTAAATAAAAATACGTATTAATAATAATACTCACATTCATTAACGCCTCAATCTAGTCGAATTTCCGGATTGAAGCTCCGATAAACCGAGCTTTGCGTACTTTCGTCGAAAATACGGGAGTCTAATTCTCCGGAAGTTGACGGCCTGCGGTAAAAATCACGCAGCGCCTCTCTACGATCATACTCCTCCGTGAGGGAAGCATTCAAATCCGGATGCATGCCCACAAGAGCATGCGAGACAGCTGCTACCGGCTCCTCATAATTCTGCAATATGTAGTGGCCAAAATGCAGCAATTGTTTACGAGCTTGTCCGGCACTGATAGTTTGCTCTTCTTCCTACTCATCGGCTGGAATATTGACTAATTGGAGCGACTGCTGCTGCTCCTCGTCTTGTTGTTCTTCCTCAGACTCTGAGCTACTAGAGCTTGTATAATAATAGTAATTATTTATGCCTCTTTCCCCGCCGACAGCCTGCTGCTGTTCGACGATTAAGGTGCTTGCATCGCTGTCAACATTGTCCCCGTCCATGCCGTCAGTCGCAACAATATCGTACTCAAATTTGCTGGTCGTTTCACTCGAGCTTTCATTATTATCACCGCTATTTGGTATACTCTCTCTCGTTGTAACCGTTATAGCGAGACGTAGACAATGATGTCATATTATTTATATAAACAATTAAAAATACATTAACACGTATTATTATTCACTAATTGCAATGCAGTAGCAATGTTTATATAAACAATCAATTAAAAACACGTTAACATGGGTTTTTATTACTTGTTTACGTAAACAAAGCAATTAAAAATACATTAACAAGGGTTTTTATTACTTGTTTACGTAAACAAAACAATTAAAGCCAAACTCCAAAATTTCACATTTTACAGTAAACCATAATAATAGAATTTATTTAAAAACATAACACTTGACGCTGTTACGTAGTAACAAATAAAAACACAAATTTAAGTCTGTATTTTCGGTCTTTATTCGAAAGGTTAAATAAAATACAATTTGCTCCTCTTAGAGCTGGGGCCTCGATATAGTCCCGTACGGGCCCTCGCTATACAAAATACAGTTTCGCACCGCGCACGCGAGATAAAGAAAGAGATAGAGAGATGTATAGCTATACATATAGCTGGTCAATTATTATGCGCTTAATACTTTTAACTTCGCTGAATAATAAAAATGGGTCCTTATTAATCTAAATTTTCCTAATTTGTATTCTTTTACGGTCGCAGCTTTCCTTTTGTTTTTGTCGTGGTAGATTTTAATTGTAAAAGATAAAAGATGGTCGATTCTAATTTTTAATATTTCTTTTACAGTGTTTTATCAAATGAAAATTTATATGTTTTATTAAATGTAGATTCATTAAATTTAAGCGTTAATAATAATTTTTGCTTGCGCAGCTGTGCACACTGAAAGAGATGTATCGCGTTTGGTAAAATCTCATGCACTTGGTGCGGTCGAATTTTCCACTCAAATTGCATCGAAAGGTACCTTGATAGCCCTAAAGCACTAGATAGTTGTTCAAAGGCTTTTCAAACAAGAGTTGTGTCTTCAATTTCGTCCATCTCTTCACGCCTGCCTGACACTTCAGCTCGAGCGCATGCATCATTTATTGACGCTGCGCGTGGCTTACACTCAAATACTTCGTTGTTCGATACTTCGGTTGAATCGCCCACGTTAGTTAGCGACTGCAATGCTTCTGCACTGCTTTTCAAGAGGCCTTCCCCGACGGATAACACTTTGAGCAACCTCGACATGGCTTCAAGCAATGACAATTTACTGCTAACTGGGAATTCCTCACTGTATCTCAGCAAATCGGAATGACCCTCAAAATGCAAATAAAAAATGAGAAAAATATAGATTCAATAAACTCCGTTTCGAATAAAGTTGAAGCCGTAACTAACAATGCGTCCGGGGATATTGCACAGCTTATGGAACTGGATCAGTGTGGTGCCCCTACTTCCAAAATCAAAGTCAACGGCATTCCGCGGGACAACGCTGTCGCTCTAAAAGATCTCGCGATTAAATTGCTTGAGGTAGTTATTTTATTTTTTATTTATTTATTAAACCAGAGGATAGGTATACAATAATTAAATAATAACAATAGTAATCCAGCAGAGGAAAGTTTTTCCTGTTCGCTGGTCTGGCTCGATATAAAACTAGATAATCTTATATGCTAAATACTTATTACTAAATAAAATATCACAGATATCACTAAACATATGTATACTATTTGTTCATTTCCAATACCTAATCAACATAGCACTTGCTTTCGCATACATCTCGGTTGATGCATTCCTGCTTCTTCTTTAAATTTCTTTTACATAGCTGCTGAATCTTGCTGGACATGTTAGGCCGACTGCACATGTCACACGATAGTGAGGGAACATTTCTCTATGTTATAAGGCCGAATCACATTTCCACGAAGAAGTGAAAACTATTTCATCTAATACTATTAAGTCGTTGTATTTCGGTTGCCTTTATAATGGCTGCATTGAATTTGTGAAAATTTGCATGCCTCTATATCCTCTATCAATGTATCAAAGTGCTTTATTATTTCCGAGATAATTTATATCTCCATATGACATTCTGATTTCGTTGTATTGTTTGATTTGTTTTCCTGGAGGTTTAGAGCATTTAATTTCTAAAATTTTGTTTGTGTTTTCTATTGCTATTTCATCTATTGTTGTAAAGACTTCTTCTGTAGGTGTATATTTAATTTTATTTTCTTTGGTAGTGATTGCCTTTTCTTCTTTTATATAATGTTGGTGTTTTATTGGTTTTACTTTTGGATAGTAACATGAATCACAGTCTTCTTTACTATTTTTTTTCTTAGAATAATGAGGTTTGTTTTCATAAATGGTTTTGATAATCGTTACCGCTATTTTGGTTGCTAAGTTGATTAGTTCAGTTTTATTTGCTTGCATTTTCTTCCAGTTATATTTGGATATTCTGCGATGGGATCTATTGTAGTGTAATTTACAGTAACCGTGTGCACATATGTATGTTCTAATGTCTAGTATAAGTCTGTCTGTGCTTATCTCACCCCCATGGACTTCCAATGTAGAATGTGACAACGCTGTATTCGATAAGTATAATGTAGTTGAGTAGCCTTTTTTGTTAACTATTTGTTTGTGTAAGATTTTTCTTATTTTGTTGCAGTCTATTTTAGTGTCTTTTATTGCTGAATGTTCATTACTTCCTGTTTTTAATTTGATTTTATCCATTCTTTTAGTTTTCTTTTATATTAAATTTGTTTGTTAGAGTTTTAAGGTTATTGAATAATTTGTTATAGCACGCAATGGCCCTTATGTAGCTGATCTTCTCACTTATTCTTCTGTTATGTTTTGGGACTATGATACTTTTCTTCCTGGTGTTGCTTGTTGAGTTTATGAAGTTGTCTTTGAAGTCTTCGTAATGATGTAATAGAAATTCGTAAGTAAATTGTTGATCAAGAGTTATTTTTATTTATTATTTTAAGAATTCTGTTTTGCAGAGTTTGTAATTTACGAGTTATGTACATATACGCTCTTCCCCATGCAATTATGCCATAAGACATTATACTGTGGAAAAGAGCATAGTACAGCATCATGAGATTTTGTTGGGATAGTATTTTTGTAAGTTTATAAAAGGTGAAAATTAAGTATTTTGTTTTGTTGTAAATGTTTTCTATGTGATTTTGCCATCTCATGTTATTGCCTATTATAATTCCTAGATATATTGCATTTTCAATTCTAGTTATTTGTTTATCTTGTATACTAACCTTTAAATTTCTAGTTGTGCTGTTTCGAGTACTTCCAAATTCAATGTAGACTGTTTTCTCTATGTTCAATGATAGTTTGTTTAATGCAAGCC
>JAWWML010026487.1:0-14253 GCA_035047165.1 Ormyrus rosae
GAAGATACGTATGTCTTAGAATTGTCTCCTCTATCCGCTGGCCAGAGTTTCTAAGCCTATTGCGATACATGCTGTATGGTTAAAAAATTAAGTTTAATAAATATTTAATTTTAAAAAATACTACAGCTGTTTCAAACACAGTCTTTACTTGGCACCTCCACCTTCCTAAAGGCTTCCAAATTTCAAAAACAGAATCAGAGCAATAAATCTCTGAGCAAGGTTACTTTCGATGAGATGATATTAGATTGCGAAGTTTGCAAAGTAGCTAAATTTCAAAAATTACCCTTTTCATCGACAAGAGACAGAGCTGAGAATCCCCTGCAGATCATAAACAGCGACACAATGGGTCTCATCTCTCCTAAAACTCATCCTAAAGGATATCGCTTTATAATCGTGTTTATAGATGATTTATCTAGATTAGCCATGGCATATGCTGTACGAAATAAAACTGAAGCAGGAGAGTGTCTAGATTCATTCATAGTTAACGCTAGGAACATGCTTGGATATGATGCTAAAGTTTGTTATCTGCGATGTGATCAGGGAACAGAATTTACAGGTGGAAAAACTGTAGAAGTGCTTGAAAAATATGGAGCGGAATGATAACTTGCACGTCCGGATACACCTCAACATAATGGAGTAGCAGAGCTGTTCAATCAAACCATACAAAAGAAAGTTAGAGCGTTGATATACGATACAAATCTCCCAGAAAACATGTCGGACTTAGCATTGAATGCAGCTGTATTTGTATACAACAGGACGCCCCACAGATCTAATGATATGAAAGCACCTTTGAGTAAATTTAATCCAAGAGCTAAAATAGATTCTTCCCAATTCAAAAGATTTGGATTTATAGCGTACATTAAAGTACAAAGGAAAACCGGACCAAAATTCGATCAGCTGGGAATACGTGTAGTATTAATTGGATATAGAGAGACTGGATATTTATTCCTTAAACCAGAAGAAGGAAGATACTACGAGAGCAGAGACGTCCACTTCAACGAAAAACAAGTGTATAGAGACAGATACAACAAAAATAGTATCAAAGATTGGTTTAATTCTTTAGAAAACTTCGAAAAAAACAGTTGGTTTGTCGATTTCGAAAAGGAAAAAGAAGTGGATTCCTCAAGTATTAGAACAGAAGAAGATCCTAGGAAGAGAGGGAGACCACGGAAAATTCAAACTGAAGAAGAAGGTCTGTCAGCGTTTCAAGCACATGTAAATAATGAACTAGCTTCCTACAGAGAAGCTATGTCTTCACCTCAAAAACAAGAATGGCAAAAAGCTATTGAAGAAGAATTGAGATCCTTAGATGAGAATGATGTTTGGGACATCGTTGATCGACCAGAAACTACGAAGAACAGAAAACCAAAAATCATTGATTCTAGGTGGATATTCAAACGGAAACGAGACAATGAGGGAAACATCAAATTTAAAGCAAGATTAGTAATTCGTGGTTTTAAGGATAAAAATTTATATGAACTCAGCGAGACCTATGCTCCAGTGTCTCGCATGTAACTCATCAGATCCTGTTTAGCAATAATAAACAAAGATGATTTAGAAGCGTGCCAATTGGATGTGAAAACAGCTTTTCTGAATGGAGCAATAGACAAAGAAATCTACATGGAAATCCCGGAAGGAATTAATGCTCCTGAAAGCATACAAATGGAAAAAGTATGTATACTCAAAAGAGCCCTGTATGGGCTAAGAATTAGTCCTAAACGATGGAATCAACGTTTCACTGAAGCGACGAAAAGAATTGGATTAACAACTCATGACAGTGAACCATGCTTATTTACGTGGAGAGAAAACGGAAACTTCCTTATACTACTATTATATGTTGATGATATGTTAGTAGTCAGCAATTCAAAGTCTAAATTAGATAAGATTAAAGACAAACTTATGAAAGAATTTCAAATGAAGGATTTAGGGGAACCTAGCTGTTTCATTGGAATTAGAATAGAGAGAGATAGACAAAAGAAGACTATGTATTTAACACAGGAAGAGTACACTGTACAAGTTCTTAAGCGACTACGTTTTGCAGAAATAAAACCTCAGTGTACTCCTATGGTCACAAATCAAGTGTCAAATAGAGATAGACGTGATAGAGAAGAAAACAACTGCAGACGGGATGAAAATCTATCTGTGGAAAATTTTCCATACAGAAAGGCAGTAGGCTCATTGCTATATCTGGTAAACACTGTTAAACCAGATGTAATGTATTCAGTAAATGTACTAAGTAGACACCAAGTGAATCAAACTGCAAATGAATGGAACATGGTGAAAAGAGTATGCAGTTATCTACAAAAAACTAAGAAGACTGGACTAAAATTCGAGAGTAAGACAGAAAATTTCGAAGGGTATTCAGATAATAGTTTTGCAGATGTCAAAGGTGCTCTCACTACGAGTGGATTCGTTATAAAATTATTCGGGGGATCCTGTAGCCTTGAAAACTCACAGGCAACGATATGTATCACTATCGACGTGTCAGGCTGAATATGTGGCAATGAGTGAAGTATGCCAAGAATTAGTATCATTGCATAATTCATTAAAGTTGATTTTAAATAAGAGTTTTCTGCCTATGTCATTGTGGTGCAATAATAATGCAGTAATTCAGAGTGCAAAAATCAGTTGTAGCAATAAACTTAGACATATAATTTCAACCAAGGAACATTACGTTAGAGAGTACGAGGCCAGAAATCTTATTAAAATATCATGGATCTCATCAAAAGACCAACTTGCTGATATATTTACAAAACCTCTACCTTTTGAAATTCACAAAAAATTATCTTCATTAATATTAAGTGATAGTAGCTAAGTTTTATGTTTATGTTTTCAGATCCTAAACATTATATGAGAGGAAAAAGAAGCTGCAAAGGACAGCTCCTGTGAGAGGGAGTGTCAGAAATGAGTGCACAGGCGCTGCCCTCTCTCATCTTTTCTAGTTATTAAGTTTCGGCGCAACGATCGAGCGCGATCGTCTTACCTTCCCCCAGTTCAGTTCTGAAAGATCCTTCGAAAGAAGAAGACTGTTTTTGACTTTTAGCTTCATAAATTTAATTATCTTTTAAGCTCAAAGTTATAGTGTAGAATTAGACGAGTCATAGAAGTATTAGAACAGTGTTCGAACGATTATAATAAATTGATTTATAAAAGCTAAATTGAAGTATGGTTTCATTTCTCCCTTGTGCTCTGCGGTCGAATTAAATATAAATTTTGTTAGTTTTTAAACCTAAAAAACAGATTTTTTAAAATTCCTTGCGCAAAGCTCGATTTCGCGTCAGCTTGAATAAAAATCATGCACTAAATCAAGCTTTGTACAAATCGTACCAAAAATAATGTTCAATACAAAAGCATAAAGGTGATTTTAACCTGGTGTTACCGTTTCACACTATCTTCGTTTTGAAAAAAATTAAATAAAAATTTCAACTAAATTGAATTTTTCTAACTAATATTGGTCACAGAAAAGTAATTTTTTGTATTTGTTACATCGTGCCACAGACATTATGCTGCTTTAAAATCATGAATCCGGAGTACAACCATCTTCAACTTATTGAAGAAGAAATAATTATACAGTTGTTGAGTTAGTAATGATCCTGATATTTTACTAATGCTGCGTGCCATCAATAATAATGTTCGACAAAAAAGTGCCTCGATTGTTTACAGAAGATTCCAGTTATCTTTTCTATGTAACATTGGAGTGCGAGAAGAACATCTTTAATCAGCTTTAGACATTCAATAAAAGTGGTAATTATAGTTTAAGAAATTTGTGCTGTGTTTTCAGAAGAAAATAACAAGTTCTTTTATTGTTGTTTTCTGAAAACTTTGGTTTTTTTTGGAGTTTGGCGTTAAATCCAGTTTGAACCGTTCCATGGATTGGCATGAAACAGGGCTTAAAATCTTTGTTTTTTATGTCATTTAGGGCCAAAGCTCTGAAATAGTGGGATTGTTTTGATTTAGTATTTTTAAATCAAGAAAAACTGATAAAATTTCAAAATTTTAATAAAATTTTTCAGTTTTTTATGATTTAAAAATACTAAATCAAAAAAATTCCACTATTTTAGAGCTTTGGCCTTAAATGACATAAAAAACAAAGATTTTAAGCCCTATTTCATGCCAATGCAGCCAATGGTTCAAACTGCAGTTGACGCTAAAGAAAAAATTTGAGATTGCAATATCTCTGAATCAAACGGGCCTATAGACTTCTGTCTACTATTTTGATTCAGAATGAGCTATATTTTTATTATATTAATAGTATAAACTATTATTAATTTAAATTTCTTTTTTACAGGTGATTTAAAACCATATAAATGATGGGTATATAACCCCTTAATTTCCATGTTTTCGATGTTATTTGTCTAAGAGTTTATTTCAATATTTTCTGCGTTACCCTGTAACTTTTCTCACGCCGCTACACTACTTTTACTTATTGACTCGCCTTCTGCTATATTTGCAAATATTTTCTTATTAACCCGAATACGTTTATTTCTATTACATGGATCTTTAGTTTCGATTTCTAATTCAATGATCCAATACAGTCGTTTTTATACACCTGACATAAAAAGCTCTTTTGATAATGGATCACAAATATTTATTTTCTGATTATCTAAATAAATAGCAAGACTAATCTCGGCAAATTTTTTCAGTGATAATAAGTTTTCTTTAAGTGCCTCTGCAAGAACTACTTTATCTATCACTACATTTCTACTATTTTCTAACAAAATTTCAATTTTTCCAACTCCCTCCGTTTTTAAAATCGCAGAATTATCTCTATTCGCACACCTAATCTCACCGTAATCTGATTTATGGAATGTTTTTAAAAATGAGTCCCGATTTTGTTAAATATTCCGTCGCACCCGAAGTAGCTGAACATTCGGTTAGGAATTTATTTTGATCAATTTGTACTATATTTGTACATTTTTCGTTTCTTAACAAATTACATTTAATTATTAATCTAGACGGTTTATAAATAATTTCAGAATATTTCATTTATTCCTCGTCTTCTGTTTTCATTTGCTGATCTTGCAATTTGTCAGATTCTTTCATTTTATACTTGCCTTTAAATTTTATTAATTTTCTTTATATTGTAATTTTTATCCACACTTCTAGCCCCCATGAATCGACCTCGTTTAGGATAATATTAATATCCTTTTTGAAAATTTCTTTTTAAATGACCACACCTTGAAATACCACCTCTAGACACACCACTATTTAATATATTATCTTCACTGTACCTCCTTAATCCGTTACTCTGCCTCCAGCCCTTTGGACTTGCAAGCAGTTTGAAACATTCAGAGGCCTTGGGTCCAAAACCTAAACAATTACAATATTGCTCATCCTTACCAGGATTTGGACAGGCAGCTTCTTTATGTCCATAACATCTAAAAGCGTAGAAATGTGATGGTTGTTGTACTATATGAGTAGCCTTTGTCTCGCATTTTTCACCTCCACTCGTCTGATTTCTAGCTGCTTCACCTTGCATGACAAGAATTTTTAGGTTTTTCATAAAATAAGTGTTTAAATAAAACACTTTTCGAATTCAAAGATTAATAGGTTTCATTAATTAAACAAGATCAAACTCTTAACAACTTTTTAAATTCTTTTTCTTTATCGAATTCAGAAAATCTCATCGATTTTTAAAGGTTCCTCTTTTGAAAAAATTTGAAAAATCTGTTATTCTGGTTAGCAACAGTCTCCTCTATAACTTATCGTCTGTGAATTAGCCTGGCTAATTTTACTCGGTGTATCTCCAATTATCGAACACTTACATATGTGTTCGGGGGAGGGGAAAGGCATCCCCGGACAACCCTTTGCGGTCACCGTGAAGCGGCTGACGTTGAGGCAACTTAAAATTTCCTCAACGTTGAGGTTCTCGATTGTAACGATGAAGCTTTAACTTTTCTTTCTCTATCTCTCTTTCGTTTGCTTTACCTTTTCAAATCAATTTACAAAATAAATGTGTCCTTTACATTGGATCACAAACTCTATTGATTGTAATGATGGTACCGACTTTAGCTGCATTATAAAATGCATCTCGTTTTTCATCTTTAGATATCTTGATATCTTGATATCATTTTGAACCGTCACAATTAATATAATAATGAGGCTAAAAAGCCAGTTGCGAGCAGCCTGGGTGAAACCAGGCAGAGGCTCAGGCGGGCAGGCTATACGAATAGCCTTGCCCTTAGAAAACCTACACACGATAAGGAAAGTGCAGTTGAAGCGAGCTCTGCACAGCGTACGTACACTCATGTAAAACCTACACTTTCACAAACTAAGTACGCGAAAGCTCTTGAGTGCCTATACAATTAGCGAAGCCTAATACAATAGAAGCTAACACATACACTACACTTGAACACACATACTAGCAATGGTCCCTGAAGCTGAAGAAGAGGACGATGACTCCCTCCTGACATTCTGATGGTTAGCGGTGCCCTCCATCTGACTGATAGCCCTCCAAGCACCCCTTTAATGTGCGCTGTGGAACCTGAAAAACAATCAAAGAAGATATAGACACCATAGAGAAGATAGAGGAAATTGAAATGATTATTACCTGGTGAATTCTCCTCGAACAGCAGACATCCTGATTGAGACACCTACTGATCCTCGCTGACTACACCTGCAAAAGAAAACAAAACTAGCAGCCGTTGAAAGTAACAAGAAGAAATCAGAATAGCTCTTACCTTGGACTGCTGCGAAGAGCAACCATCATTTGAAGTTAGAGAGGCTGCGGGGCCAATGGATAGAGATCCTAGGGCAAAGCTCCAGGAAGCCAACGACAAAGCTGAAACTGAAACAAAAAGGATTAGAATGAGGTTAGGCGACGTCGCTATGCAACCTGTTCCAGGTAGAAGACTCGCCGCCGCTTATCCTTCGTGACTACAGATGTAGCAGACCCTCTCGTCGCTACTGCGTGAAGACGAAGTTCCAGGGTGTCGCACTGAATCCACGTCGGCTTCCCGGCAGAAACACTCACCGCATATCACAATACTGAAGGCAGCGCACTATAGTCAATGCTCGACTCGCGCGCTAGTGCAAACGACTGCCGGCCAGCTGGAGAGGCGCCACCGACGCAAATCGGGCAAGAAATAGAGTGCAGTCATTTTGGTGGCCACACTCTGTTCCTGGCAGCCTTACCGCGAACACATTTTTTTTTTGTATTGCGCACCGCTTCTCGGTGAAATAGTTAGAAGAGTAAAAAGTTTTGATTAGGATTTTTTATATGCAAACTTTTGTGAGCACACGCATCTCCGGTGTAGTTGAGAGGACTACTTCAGGTTCATCAGGTAATCTCAAGAGTCCGGTAATAAAGTGTTTTATTCGTAATTTAATTAGATCTGCGATTCAACATCGCAAACTGCGTTTCGTGTCGGAATCCTCGACTGAAAAAGCTTGTGCTCTCTGAATTTGTTTCGTGCTGTTTAAAAACAGCTGGCGCCCATAATTATAAAAGTTTTATTAAATAAAAAGTGTTAAACTTTAAGTGAAATTGCCAGTAATTGTGTTTTATTTTTCTACCCGGAATTCTTCCTTGTTGCAGGGTAAAATCACGGTTACATAACATTTGCACTTTTATTTATAATTTCAAACTTTAACGCTTCTTCAATTTCATTATTATTTTTATGGACATTATTATTATCCAGTGGCACGGAGAAGCAGACAACGCGGCATCCGTACCACTATTTATTTCTCATTTCATGTTGAAATTTTTCATTGTCAAAAAAATAATGCTTAGCAATATTGTTCCTAAGCAATTTTTGGCATATCAGCATATTTATAGCTAAACTACGATTTCCAAAAAGAATATCGGTAAAAAAGCTATTCAAATCGTAATACACGATAGCGTAATTCGAAAATACTCAAAATCACGCTTTATTCTTCTCCTTTTTTTCCTTCACCAGTTCGAAGTTTTAGGACCCCGAAGTTTGCTACACAGCTACAATTGAGAATTGCTTCCTCGCAGCTTTCTATGCTGCATCCCGTGAATGTAGCTACACCTGCTGATATTTACAATATCGTACTTTGCTCGCGCGCGTTTGAATCAAAGACACCGGTATTTAAATATTTATTTATTAAAATATCGTGATTTATTAAAAATGAATATTTCTTTCCAATTAATACGCGATCATTTTAGTTAAAAGAATAATTTCGTTACACATTGTAGCATTCCAAAATAAATTTTATCTCTTAAAGGGCATCGAAAAATACTTTTTTTTTTCTGTAAGACAGTTTTATTGATTCGCCTCGTAAACGGTGTCTTATCGCCCTGGAGGTGTTCCTCGACACCTAGAGGTCATCTACAAGAACACCTTCCGATTTTCGGAGCACCAACGGTGCCCCAGATGGGTCGCTTTGTAGACCATGTCTTATCGCCTTGAAGGTGTTCCCGAACACCTAGACCTCACCTATAGGAACACCTTCCGTTTTTCGGGGAATCGACGGTGCCCCAGATGGGTCGCTTTGTAGACTATGTCTTATAGTCCTGAAAGTGTTCCTAGACACCTAAAGGTCGGTGGATAACTCGGCTGGCGTCGGATGTTCCGATGGGAAAGGTTTCGACCCATCGACTCAATATGTCGGTCTCCACGAGGATGAATCTTCGCCCTTTTGAAGAGCGTGGGTAAGGGCTCATCTAATCGACGGATACTGTATCCTAGGGCTTCTCTGGCTGATGAGGCTTCGCTGCACAGTGATCCAGATTTTCACAAAATGTTCAAAATTCGTGCTTTAACTCAATTAGGCTACAAAAAATTATTCTAAAATACGTTTTCGACTCCTGAGGCAACTCCCTTAGATAATCCGTTTCCCTCGTGGCTCTACTATTGCTCAATTTTAGTAAAAATTAGTCCAACCATCACTTTTGTGGAATTTTTAACTTTTTTTTTAATTTAATGTTAGATACATTTTTTTTTTTAATATAACCACCAGTTTTTGAGAAATATAACTTATTTTCGAAATTTTAGTGCTTATGCCTTTGATAATGATTCGTGATCAAACTGGATATAAATTGAGTTTTTTCGGGTTTTCAATCTGTAAAGTTACAGTTGTACACACACACACACACGCACACGCACACTCACACGCACACACACACACACACACACACACACACACACACACACACACACACACACACACAATTCATTCGGCCTGTTCCGAATTGGAGCTCCGACAGTTAATACTAGTAATAAACTTATTAAGTTGGTACTGTTTGTCGGAAGTGTTCCACTCTAGACTCTACGACAGTTTAAAAGTACCTACGGCCGCAGTTCGTTAAAATTTTCTTCGCGAAAACAATTTTGTTCTTCGTTGTTAAAAAAATTTATTTTGATAATTATTTGAAATAAAAATAATAAAAGCTACTTATAGGCCGCCGCAGATCTTCCAAATTTTAGTTGCGCAAGCAATTTTTTTCTTCATTCAAAAATATATTGATTATATTTTGTTTGTTAAATATAAATTAAATTCAGTTAGTGATGGATAAACTAAATATTAATGCCACGCAATTAATGACTAATAAAATAGATAGTTTCCTTTCACTAAATGTTGAAGATGAAGAAGGCGAATTATTTACTTTTTTTGTTTCACGGATAGATTATGCGACAGCTTTAAATGGTCAGTAATATATAATATAAATTTTGTTATTACTGTTATAAAAAAATAAAATCAAATTTAAAAAAAAACAATAAAGTTTATGATTTTAACAAGTTCAGTTAAATTTACTATATTTCAAATATTAATTGCCATAAGACACGAATTTTGAATTGTTTTTATTTGATAGTCTTATTTTACAATAATTTCTTTTTATTGATTGGACTACATTTTTATACAGATACTGCATTTGCGAGAAAATTGTTAGACAAGTATAAAAAACAAAAATTGAAAACCATCACAACAGTAAACGAAACTTTTGAAACACCAAAACAGAACAGTTACTTGAGTTGAATATACGTGACATTGAGCAAAATAAAACTTATACATTACTTGTAAATAGAAGTGATCATGATCGTGCAATGAATGGTAATTAAGTTTATTTGTTTAAAATTAACATTTTTGCGTTAACATTATCTGACTGAGTCTGGAGTACCAAGGACATATAATGTTATATACAACTGCTTTTCGGGATCTATTATAACATTTCCTTGCATGCTTTCTAAATCGGCTCTTATTAACGATAATAAATATTGAAAAGTGCCTTCACGTAATCTAAAGAAAAAAAATATATCTGATTAATAATTAATTAGATATTAAAATTAAATGATTTTAATTACCTAAATGTTTCTCGAAATTGTTCTTTATTATATTGTGATATAACTGCTTCAATAAAGTTTGTTATACGAGGGATCCTATTATTGCACCGTGAATTTGCATCCTGAAAAATAGCATCTTCCATATCTAAATCACTTTCACTGTCACTTGAAGAGCTTATAATTTCATTAAGTGCAATGATAAACAAATCTCTTTGACGATCCATTCTTATTTGTTGAATAAACTAAATTAAAACAGTTGTTTGTAAATTGTGACTCTACGGGCTAAAATTTGTAAAATTTGAATGCTGGGCGCTAGCGCCGCTGGCGATAATTGCGGAACTACTCTCCGTCAGTTATACCAACTTAATAATACTTTAACTGCCGGAGCTCCAATTCGGAACAGGCCCACACACACATACATCCATACAGACATTTTTCAAAAACCATTTATTTTTGTTCCTGATATCTTAAAATACAATTATAACAGATTTTTCGAACAACTCCAAAAATTACTATCACAATGCTTCCTCTAGGAGGAAGCAAAATTGAAAATTTGTATATTTCCAGCACCCGAACGATTTTATTTATTATCTAAAATACTAAAGCACGCGCAAAATTTATTGGAATTTTTATTAACCATTTTTTACGCGCAATCGATTTATTCAATAATATTTAATGATTTTTCATACATGGAGGCAACTTCCAGGAGTTTCCGTAACTATGATACGGACTTCTTTTTATCTGGAAGCACCCTAATTACCTGCCTTGCTGTTTGGGAGGCTTTAATCCAGGGTTTAAAGGTCAATTCATTATAAACATTATGATTATGGTTATGATTGTTTAGCTAGTAAACATGATGGTGAAGAAATTAAACTTCTATTTTTTTTTAAATTTATTTTTAAAGAAAATAATATGAGAGGTTTTTAATTTAAATGATTCAGGAAAATTATTTTATTTTTTAATCACTATTCTTATTATTTTAAAACAATTTCTTAGATGACAGAAAATTATTCAATTTTCGAAGTTAAATTTTATAATATACTAAATAATGTTTAAAACTATAGAGTCGTCAAAAGATTGTTTTCTTCAGCATGCAAAAGCTGCACGAAAAGAACGTGCAAATGAAAAAGATAAAGAATTAGCTGCTTGTCGCATACAAAAATGTGTTAGAAATTGGCTTCATAGTAAACGTTATACCACTGAAACTATGTAAGTTTTGCCAAAGGAGACATTTCTTAATCACTTTGTTAAATATTTTTCTAAATTTTTTTCATTAAAAGAAAATACTGACTAATAAATTTGTAATATACTGTTATGTATAAAAATTAAATAAAGATAATTTAACTTTAATATATTTAAAATTAAATTTACAATTTTAATTTTATACTTATGATTTATAGTATTATTTCAATTTATTTTAATGCATATCGTCTAGTCATTTCACTGAATATTTTTATGAATGAATAAATTATGATTAAAAATGATATTTATTTATAAACAAGTGTTAGTAATGCTCATTTTTTAATTTCATTGTATGTAGAATTAATGATAATGAGCCAATCTATTAAATTTTTAAATTAAATGCCACAATGTTTTTACAACGTTCTATTATTTTGTTCA
The DNA here is from genome assembly GCA_035047165.1 of Ormyrus rosae. Lineage (NCBI taxonomy): Eukaryota > Metazoa > Arthropoda > Insecta > Hymenoptera > Ormyridae > Ormyrus > Ormyrus rosae. The sequence continues at coordinate 11,868 of JAWWML010026487.1, forward strand.
TATGGTCATAACTCTAAACTGCATTTATCATCGCTTGAGAAAGGCAAGACTGCTGAAAAGTTGGGCCATGTAATTCAATATAATTCAATATTAATTTATTATTTTCATTATTTCTACCTACACTAAAATAATAGTTACAATTTTATTCAATTTGTACAAATATCATACTTAGTTCAACATTATAATTAAAATTTTAATCTTTTTTTTCTATTTAAATTAAAGTTTCTCCCATTAAAACTGATTTCTATAAACTAATAAATTATAAATTTTGCTTCCTCTTACAGGAAGCATTGTGATAGTAATTTTTGAAGTTGTTTGAAAAATCTGTTATAATTGTATTTTAAGGTGTCAGGGACAAGAATAAATGGTTTTTGAAAAACGTCTGTATGGATGGATGTGTGTGTGTGTGTGTGTGAGTATATAAGCCGTATCTCAGCTTCTACTGAACGAATTTTCATTGTTCACGACTCATTTTTAGCAATAATAACTCAGTTTTAGCAATATAGTCTAAATAAAATAAAAAGAATTACTTTTCTTTGACTATTCAAGCTTGTTTTGTTCTTGCATTCTTCTGTTTTTTAGGACCTTAAATATTTCAATAACAAAATTTATATTTAAATTTTGTTAGCTGTTCAATAAATTTTAAAATGGACATATGATCATAAATTAATAATACAAATGAGACAATAATGGAACAATAAATTAGTTAGGAGGAAGCTAACTGCCAATGACTTGGCAGCGGTTTTTATTATTTGTATGTAACTATATATATACCACGTTTCATAAGTTTTGAGTCTTCTTATATTAAAATTTTTAAATCTTATGCTTAGAGGTAGTAAAAAGGAAAAGGTATAAAAAAATTTTAAAAACATATTTAAAGAAGTTTAAAAAACTTTAATATTGATATCTTGTACCCTCATAAAAAAATTATTTAATTTATTCAATTTATTATTATTTGAAGTTATTATTTTTAATCCACGCATTATAACTATTTATTTACAAAAATGAAGACAAAATTGTAATATCATATATCATCATACTCATTGTTTTAATGTTATTTTTTGTAACAATTGTTATTTAAGTTTTCTGTAAAAAAGTGAGTTACAAGTTGTAAATAATGAAAAAAAAAATACTATTGACCAAAAATATTTTTAAAAATTAAGTATTACTTTCTCGCCCGGCGCCAGATCGAGAACGTTGTAATTTCGGCCTAGCTAGGCAAAAAAATAGTATACACTTCTCGGGAGGTAAAATGGCAAGGCCGTAGCTCGTGTTTGACATCCTCGCCTTCATTTCGGGTATCAATTTACACGAGCTACATGCTTGCCAATTCTTTCCCTCCTTAGGGGTGTAATTATACTATTTATTATACTAGCGACGTCATGCGGGCTACGCGCGCTTAATTTATAATACTGTCAATTTTAAAAACTCAAATAACATGAAATATAGTATACTTATAATCAATAAAAATTTTATCAAGGCATTTTCTTTATTATTAACTTCAAATTATTGATTTACGAAAAAATATTTTCGCACTATTATAATTTACTACAGTAAACTATAGTGTAGAACTATAGTATATAACTATATCTTATAAATAAATACTATAAAATATTAAAGTTATCTCTTATAGTACTTGACTATAGTAGACTACTACAGTAAATAATATCATATTAATATAATCTATAGTAGATAATATAAGTATACTATAATAATCGTGCAAAAACATTATAGTTTAACTATTGTAACGGGATGGCTCAGTTGAACCGTCTGGAGAGAGAGAGAAGAGATAGAGCGAACACTGCTCGAGAGTGGAGCTAAGCACCACGCGCTGTGCGCTGTCCGCCGCGCCCCCCCCCCCCTCCCCCGATAACATGAGCTCGACATTTAGTCAGCACGCACGCTATCCGCCTGTCCCGGCTGTTGACGTTCATACACTGAAAAACCCTATAGGGTAGGGTTTATGAGACGACCCCATATATGAGACGCACGTGCCGAGCCTAGTGGCTTCCCGCATGCTGTTGATGTGCCAGTCCTTTCATAATGGCTTTTTTTGCGAAAAACAACAAATAACTTTTGCTTTTATTAACTTTTGCATCTATTAACTTTTGCATTTATTAACTTTTGTATTTATTAACTTTTGCATTTATTAACATTAGTCTAAAACTAACTAATAAATTAATTTTAGGAAAGCATGTGAGCTTGCTAAGTGGTGCTGTAATCCCCGATAACATTGCAAAAGCAAATTGGCGACACAACGACACCAACCGTGCTGCACGCATGTTGTCCACTTACTTCCGCTTTTGACTGTCACATGACGTACAATGGCAATGCTTTGTGCCTGCACGCATTCTCCTGATGTGCCAGCCCTTTTATACTGGCTTTT
>JAWWML010026498.1:0-14249 GCA_035047165.1 Ormyrus rosae
GGACATGTTTTACGAAAATGAATATTTTCGCGAATCAGGGGGGGGGGGGTCCGATAGTTTTTGAAGACCTTGTATATTGGCAATGTGTTGGCCATTTACACGATAATAGGCCCGAAAAAAAGATTCAAATGCATCTAAATTTAATTTTTTTGTTATTTAATAATAATTACATCCAAACTAGTAATATTCAAGCATAATCAGATAATTCTGTTATGCTTGATAATAAAATTTATTTTCATTACGCTGCGTAATCAATAACTATTGCGTAAGAAACTGTATTCGATGTATATAAATCGAGTAAACAAAGCTAGTATAAACGTAAATTACCTACATAACTTTATAATATAAAATACATTACTCGTACAATAATTAAAGCACTTATAAAATCTGCAAAAAAACTTTTTAAAAAAGGAAGAAACAAGCGCGTAATGAAATCGTTGCATGAAATTCTTGGCGATGAGGAGTCCGTCGTCAGTTCGATTGAGTCCGGGGGTGCGGGTGCCATCGGGGGCGGTTATGTATACTCGAGCCGAAGAACTAGCCGAGCTCCTTGTGCGCGGGCTTGCCATCGTCGGAAGTGAAGGCGTTCGGGTACCGGGTGAAGGCGACCCGGTTTATCGCGCAGGTGTAGTAGCCGTTGGAGATCGCGGCGCAACGAGCATTGATCGGCCAGAGCGTCTCGAAGCTCTCCGTCGTTATCTCCGAGTAGTTAAAGACGATCTGAGGCGCAAGGATAAGATTTTGGTATAAGAAAAATATTAACATCTTAAACTTGAAATTGTCAGACAACTGATGTCGAAAAAAAGGAACGACTAGATGGTGCGCTACACGATGAACTTGAACTTGTCAATCAGCTGATCAAAAAAAGAACGATTATCGCATCGTGTAGCGTACCATCTAGTCGTTCCTTTTTTTCGACATCAGCTGTCTGACAATTTCAAGTTTAAGAGTGTAAAATTTTACCTCAACGTAATTAGGAAGGGTTATTTGAATAATTTGAACTCACATACAATTAATATAAACAGATTTATTCTAGCGGTCGAAACGCGAGATTGCGCAGCGTTTCTTGAATTTAACCAATCGATATGCGCGCTAACGTCGCCGCGATAATGATTTCGAACAAAGGAGAACGAGCGAAAATTATCTTTTGATGGAGCGTGATGACGACGTGGCACTCGTTGGCTCTCTGCCCTCTTGAAGCCGCCCTTGCTTATTTGTTCGTCCGCTGGCGTTGGTGCTGACGTGCAAGTGTCCTGATCGCTGGTTCCTGGTCCCCGACAATTCAAACAATGGTCCTAGTGCTCCTCGCGAGGATCATTTTTTTGCGGGAGGTTATTCTCCGTTCCAGCGACCAGTGATGCGTTTCTGCAGGATATGTTCCTGGAAGTCCTTGGTAGCTTCTTGGAAGGGCGACGGGCGAGAGAGCGAGCGGCGCAGGGGTAGCTTAATTTATACCCCGCCGGAGCGCTGAGTTTTCGGTAGCGGCAATTACTCTAATTATTTGCTAGTGAGCAGTCGTGGCGCTCAAATTTAAATAGTTTCGTTACAAGAGATTAATATTTTTCTTTAGCTTATCAACGAGAAAAGCAAAGATGTTTGCTTTAGTTTTTTTGCCTCTGTTTTATTCCAAAATCTTATCCTTGCGCCTCAGATCGTCTTTAACCCCTCGGCGATGACGGCGGAGAGCTGCTGCGCTTAAACGATGTACGATTAATACGTTAGACTTTGAATAAATAAATCTTATTTATCCAGTTAAAAATGTGATTTTATTTTAGTACTATTATTGTTACAAATTGAAAAAAAAGAATATTTTACAGAATTATCTGATTATGCTTGAATATTACTAGTTTGGATGTAATTATTATTAAAAAGCAAAAAAATTAAATTTAGATGCATTTGAATCTTTTTTTCGGGCCTATTATCGTGTAAATGACCAACACATTGCCAATATATATAGAATACATTGGATATTGAGCATTTGCAGATACATGACCAAAACATTGGATAATTGTAAAATCCAATATATTGCAAGTATATTGCTAAAAGCCATATCCAATACACTGCCCATTTTTTCGATTTTTACACGGGTATACATACGTACATACACGAATAAGTACAAAGAATTACATTTGATTACTCAAATTCTAACGTATTTACAGGCTCACATACGTAATGTTCGTCGTTTTCCAATTTTACGTAAAAACAAATGTTTTTTAAATTATTTACAGGAATAAGCAGAACAGAATCAGACGCATAAGTACATTTATGAATAAAACTTAGAAGACCACCTTGCACATTTATAAAAAAAGGGTTTCTTGTTACAAATTTTTTTATTATAACATAATTTTCACCGGGACATTTACAGATACTATTGCAGTGACAGTTCTAGAATTATCTACGTACGAAACAATAAAAGATTCAGTTTTTTTATCTTTTTTCTTAGATTCAGAGGAATAAATAATTTTTCCTTTGTATAAATTTTTAAATGAAATATATGTATTCCTTGCAAATTATACGTTCCTGAAAGTTTCTGCGAAATAGTATTTGAAACTTTCTGCGCAGTTCCTACAATGTATGTAAAATTTCCAATACTGGTTAGTTTTAATTGTTTGTTTGGCTGCACAAGTGTCTCGCAAAAATACTTTACTTCACTATCTGCTCTAAGCCATTCATGTTTCATTAGATGCATTTTTAAATATATATTTAAATTAAACATAATCTGAAGCTCTGGATTTTTGCTACTATGTACAAGTTTCTTTAGTTTTTCGTTTACATCTTCCAAAGAAAAACATGATGAAGTCCATAGAGGGCCTAAGCGACGCACTACTTCAGGTAAATGAGATTCGGGAGACTGTGTACATTGCATGACATTAATTTTGGGCCGTAAAGAGTTTCAAATCTAGATAAGAATTCTCGAATTAATTGCTCTGCAAAATTTACCTCTTCGATAGAAATTTTCTTTTTGCATAATATGTATATAGCTAAAACTAAATACTTATAATGGTCTAAATAATCCTCGTGTAAAATATTACTTAAAACTGGCAACGAAAAATAAAAATAAACAGTTTTTAAGTTCCGAAGCTTTCCAATAATTAAGTGCAGCATAATAAAGTGGCTTTATTCGACAAAGGTTGTATCGTTGTATTCGCCACGTGGCGACTTTCAAATTTTACGCTACAAAACGGTTTCACTCACCGTGTGCTTACTCCTTTGAAAATTTTTAATGTTGAGCGCCAGGTGCTTTTACGCACCGAATTTATCTAATAAAAGAAAACTCACCTTAAAACGAGACCTTTTTCTCAGAGGGAATTCCGCCGAGACTCTACACCACCGGAAAGAAAATGGCGGCAAAACCCACACTTCGTCGTCTTTAAGCGCTGATTTTATCGAGAAACGCAAAGATAGAAAACGCTGGGAAAATACGTAACGCACGGGAAAAATAAATAAAGATAACGCGATCAATTTCTGCTCAAATTCACTTACGATTTATTTGAAAACTAAAAATTTACACGCTAGAAATCGGATTCTTAAACAGAACAATCGCGAACTTTTTCAATAATAAAACCGAGAAAATGAAACCAAATAAGACGCTTACTTCCTTCCGCTGCTAATCCAGACGCTGGTAGTTTCTCGCTCTCGATTCTCACGCTGTCTCCTTTAATTCCGCAACAGCACACTCACTCCAAAAATCACGCTTCCACATCTTATAAGAGTACAGCAACGAATTTGCACCCACACTCGATCACGACCAGGCAACGAATGGCCGATAATGGCCACTTCTTTTTTTTCGCTGGTGGACTTCTTCTTCATCATCAGCGCGGGACGTGGCGCTTGATGATTGGTCGTTAAGCCTCATTACTTGCTTATTAATTGGTCGCTAAATGACTGGCGCAGGTGTCGAAAGTGTCGGCGAACGACTTAGCCACTACTCTACGCAGAATGTTATGCGTAAGTTTTAATATCTGATACAATACGTACACCCTGTACGGGCATGAGGATTGAAAAAATATTAATAATACAATCTCTGTTGAAAACTATGAAAAAATTATAATTCCAGTAAAAAAAGAATTTTTTTTATTAATACATTTATTTAAAAAAATGTTTTAATATTAATGTGATATTTCTTTAATTGAATAAAATATTTTGATTGTTTTAAGTTTACCATTTAATTTAAGTAAACATTTTGTGGTGAAAAGTTCTTTTTTAAACCGAAGGGGTTCAAATCCATGCAGCTGTATTTAAATAAACGTTTCTTTAAACATGATTTCTCATGTCAAAGACTGCGGCGAGATATTAAGTCGTAATATTGCATAAATATTTCTGATAGACTGCGTCTTGAGATATCACTCCGAAATATCACAGGAATATGTCGGCAATATTGTGCGGCGAGATATCAGCTCGTAATACGCCAGAAATATATCTGCGACACGTGAAATATATCTGAGACACGTGTTTACGGGGGTATCATTCTGCAATATTGCAGGAATTTTGCAACAAGATTGTGTAGTGAGTATCACCCCGCAATATTGAACAAATATTGCAGTGATATTGTGCGGCAATATGTCACCCGCAATATTCGAGGTATATTTCTGGGAGGCTCTTCTGTGGGATATCGCATTGCAATATTGCAGGAAGTTTGCTGCAATATTTCTCACTAATGTATCACATTGCAATATTGCAGGAAGTTTGCTGCAATATTTCTCACTAATGTATCACATTGCAATATTGCACCAATATTGTTGGAATTTCGCCAATATTGTTGTGAAATTGCAATATTGCAGCAATATTGCTGCGATATTCATTGCTATGTGAGATATATCTTATAACGATTTTCAGCCATGATCTCACTGAGGTTTCATCTGCAATTGTTTTTTAAAAAGAAAATTAATAATTTTAAATATTTATAAATTTATTATTAAAAATTACAATAAATTATTTTATTTTAATTTTAATAAACTGTAATATTAATGAAATTTTAATACAAATTATTGTTTTTTAAAATTATATTATTTTAATTTTTTAATAAACAATTGCAGATGAGATCCCAATAAGATTTACACGACATTTATGTGAGATCTCAATGAGATCATGTCTAAAAATCGTTATAAGATCTATATGAGATCTATATGAAATTTACATGAAATTCATATGAGATCTCATATAATATTTGCACGCCTCGAAACGGCGCCGAATATTTTTGCGAGACGGCATGAGAAATATCAAGTTGCAATATTGGCGATACATTCCAGCAACATGGCACGGTTAAATTTCACATCGCAGTATCGCAGGAATGTTTCTGCGAGGCTGCGCTGCAATAGATTTTCTCGCAATATCACATAAATACTTCTGCGAGACTGCGTGGTGAGGCATCATCCCGCAATACCACAACACTAAGTCTGCGATATTGCGCAGAGAGATATCACCATCCAATATCGAATGAATATTTCTGCCCGACTGCGTGGCAATATATCAACCCGCAATATTGCGGGAATATGACAACGGTATTGCGCGGCGAGATATCAACTCGTAATATCGCAGGAATATTTCAGTGAGACTGCGCGGGGAAATGATCAGCTCGCAATATTGACGGATTGTTGCAGCGATATGGCGCAAACATATATCACAGCGTAATATTGTATAAATATTTTTGTAAGACTGCGCTGCGAGATATTAACTCGTAATATTTCTGCGAGACTGCGCGGTGAGGTATCACTCCGCAATACCATGGGAATAATTCTGCGATATTGCGCGAGAGAGATACACCCCGTAAGATCGCAGGAATAAATCTGCGAGACTGAACGGCGAGATATCAACTCGTATTATATATAACTCGCAATATTGACGAAATTTTGAAGTGATATGGCGCAAGCGGATATCACCATGCATTATTGGTGAAATCTTTTTGCGAGACTGTGCGGCGAGATATCGACTCGTAATATCGCAGGTTAATTTTCAGGACCAAAAAGTGGCCTTTCAGTCGAGAGTGGAATAAAATACTATATGCAACACGAGGCAAAAGTAGATTTTTCCCTTGGGTGATTATACTGCCCTTACGAGAATATTTTTCCCTCGAGTGCTTATTGAGTGCTTACTCAGAGATTGGAAGAAAATTTTGATATTTATTTATATTTTAAATTTAAAATAAAAGGAAAAAATATATAAATTAATTTATTCCCAGCATAGTATTTGGATGATAAAAATTAATATGACGTGTGTGGCATTTGAGTTGTTCCCCAATGGAAATAAAAAATGTATGAAAGAGGTACGAATACGTACGAAAATTTAAGAAAATGAAAGTTTGACTTTCATTTCGGACAATTAGTACGTTTTTATACGTTTACATATGTTTTGATACGTTTTCGTACCTTTCCATACGATTTTTAACATTTCGGTACATTTTTACCAATTTTTTCCAATAGCTGAATCAAAGCAAAAATGGAAATATATAAATTTGAATATACAAAATTTACATTTTCATACTTTTTCATGCCTTTTTGTATGTTTTTGTACGTTTCCGTACATTTTAATACATTTTCTTACGTTTTCTTACCTTTTTATACGTAAAAAAATAAATAATTTTTTAAATAAATAATCAAATAAACAAATAGTTTAATAAATATATTAAATTAATTAATTATTATTATTATAAAATTATTATTATTAAATTAATTGAATTAATTTAATAATTTAATTTAATAATTATTTAATAAATAAATAATTTAATAAATAATTTTATATGTATAAAAATGTACGAAACCCTATAAAACCGTACAAAAATGTCTGAAATGAAAGTCAAACGTACATTTTCATATGTTTTTAAATTTTTTCATACATTTGCATACGTTTCCGTACATTTTTCTACATTTTTTATTTCCATTGGGGTTGAATCTGAAAACTTAAATTTATAATAATAAATTTAAATTTACAGCTCATAATACATACACATATACACATTTAATTAAGAAGAAGAAATTTATTTAAATTTTTAAACAAAATGTAACAGCAAATAATGAAGACTCAAGAAAAAGTGACGCATGCGCGTTATTTAAAACTGTTTCAGCGATAGTATATAAGTAATCAATGTCTAGTAAGCACAGATTTTAATGTGAAAGTGCCTACATAATAAATCTTATGCCTACTTTTAGAGACTATTGGATATAAAATGAATTACATTATTGCTTTTTACAAGCCGTGGGAAAAGAATAATCCTATCGTAAATATTTTAAAATCTCCTTTTTTGTAAATATCAATTTTTAAAGGTTATTAAGAAGCAACCTACTCTATAAAAAGTTGCGCTTTGTCAAATTAACAATTTTATTTTTGAAACACTCACTTTAAGTATTTCTTCTACAGATTCTGTAAAAACAACAATAAAAAACTAAGCACATAAACTATGAGAAATTTAAATTCAAGTGAAGTGACAACAATATTTCACCCTAGAAAATGCCACCAATCATCAATAATTACACAATGCGAAGAACAAGTCAACAGTGAAACATTAGGTCCTATCCAAAAAATTATAGATAATGCAGGTAGAACATGCATTATAATTCTAATAATTACAAAATATTGTGAAAAATTACTTCAAATAACGTATTGACAAATAATTTGATTTAAAAAATGTTAAAGTATTTTTCTTTATATATATATATTACCTACTATTAATGTGTACACTTTTACGATAATCCTATAAAAAACTGATTATTATTATTATTATTATTATTATTATCATCATCATTATTATTTATTATTATTATTATTAGAAGAGATTTCAGGCTAGTTCATACGTAAAATTTGATGTCAAATTCTTAAAAAAAAACTATAAATTTATTATTAAAAACTAACTATTCTACACTTTCCAGAAGGCTAATTAATAATAGCATTTTAACCACTTAAGCATAATTTCAAAACGTAAATAATATAAATAATTTTTTAGGAATTTCCGATCATTGTTAGGTCGCCTGAGTTACAATACATCAGATGAAAACTTCAGTGAAAAACGTTACAACGTTAAAATGATTATTTAGATCTTAAATTAAAAAGACATTAAACGATTATGATTTATAATTTCTGATGTTTCTTTTTAATTTTTTTTACATAAAATGAGATCACAGATTAGATTTTTCAAAATGGTTTATAGAAAAAAAATTTTAAATTTAAAGAAACCAATATTTTAATAATTTCCAAAATAATTCAACTTTATTTTAATTAGATTTATATTAGTATATTCATTTTTTTAAACTCAAAAAAAAGAGCGTTGATTAGTCAGTAGAACATCGAGAAAAAAAATCATAATTAGAAATTATGTATGAAATTATGAACCCAGTCCAAAAAATTCAGGAGGAATTTCAGGAAATTCGCCTGGATTTTAGACGAATTGAGGTGGATTTTCGAGCATGATTTTTGACGGATTCAAGAGGATTATCAAAGTGAATTTTGGTCCAATCCAAGTGTATTTTTAAGCTGAATTTTTAATTGACTCAGCTGTCCACTGGAATTCCAGGAGGATTTTCAAACTGAATTTTTGACCGATCCAGATGCATTTACGAGCTGGATTTTTTATCGAGCTAGCTGAATTGTGGACTGACTCAGGTAGATTGTGTGCTGGGTTTTTCACAAATATAGGTGGATTATTGAACTGGATTTTCGACAATTCCGGGTGGATTTTCTAGCCAATTTTGTAGTTGATTCAGGAGGATTTTCAAAGTGGATTTTTGACCTATTCAGGTGGATTTTGGAAATGGATGTTTGACTAATCCAAGCGGATTTTTGACCTGGAGTCTCGAACGATCCAGCTGAATTTTTGACGAATCCAGGAAGATTATCGAGCTGGAATTTAAACGGATGGAGATGGATTTTCGAGCAGGATATTTGATTGATCGAGGTGGATTTTCGAGCTTAATTTCGGCTCTAGCTGTATTTACAAGTTAGATTTTTGACGAATCCATCTGGATTTGGTGCTCAAGTTTTGACGAATCCATGTTTTTTTTAAATAAATTAATTAAGGGGTTACACCACTGTAGAGCGCGAAAAAATAGGCATAATTTTGGAACTTGTTTTGGCGCAATAAAGAGATGAATCGAAATTCGATAAAATGATATTTATAATACTAATATAGAAGCACAAACATTAATTTTTTCAATAATTCTACAAACAAATAATGACTGTACAGCATTTGATGGCGCTTTTTTTTCGAAGGGGTCCACGGCCGGAAATAAATTTTTGTAGAACGTACCTAGGATTTTTTTTATATACTGATTTTTCGAGAAATTATGCACCTTGAAAACAAACGTTCAAAATTTCATTAAAAAAATCGTCACAATATTGTTTATAAACAAAAAACTACAATATAAAACGAAAAAATCCTACGCACGTCGATGGAGGAAGTAATTTTGAATACACTGTCAAAATTTCAAATCGATCGGTTAAGATTGTGGGGAAAGGATTATGCGCGAAAACCCAGCTCGGCAAGGGAGGAAGCAAAGGCTATAGCAGCGCCACTGGATACCGACAAGCGACGAGTTTACCGTCGGTCGGAGCCCGGGACTTTATTCAGAAAGGGCAAAATCCCAAAAAGCTAAATATCTGAAAGTTTATTTTTCATAAAGGGAATTCATAATCTATACTTTTAAAAAGGTAAAAATCCAGAATGGTCGAAATCCAGAAAACTAATTTATAAAAGGGTCAAAATTCAGAAAAATAAAAATTCCCGGCACCTACGTAAACCGGGGGTGACTATAATTATTTTAAACAAATATTTAAACAATAAACGCATAGGCCCGACACCTAGCTAATCCGGAGGAGAATTTAATTGTTATAAACAAATATTTAAACAATAAACGCATAGGCCCGACACCTACGTAACCCGGGGTAGAATTTAATTGTTATAAACAAATATTTAAACAATAATCACGTAGGTCGGACACCTACGTATTTAACCAATAATTACGTAGACTCGATACCCACATCGACTGGGAGAGTATTTATTAATTCTAACAACACTTTAAGCAATAAATGAGTAGGTCCCTCAACGACGTCTCCTGGGAAAATTATTCATTAATAATAAACAATAAATTAAAAAAATACCCTCAAATACCCTGTGCACCCCACAACCACGTAACCCGAGAGAAAGTATTTAAAAACAAACAGTAAATTAAACAAATACACTGTATTAATCAACAATTTCCCCGGGTTACGTAGGTGAGGGGTGTACAGTTTATTTGTTTAATTTATTGTTTATTGTTAATCAATAATTTTCCCGGGTTACGTGGTTAAGCGATGCACAGTTTATTGTATATTATTTGTTTATTATTAATTAATGTTTTTCCCACTGTACGTAGTTTTTGGGGGTACTGAGTTGATTTGATTAATTTACTGTTTGTTTTTAATTAATACTTTTTCTCGGGTTACGTGGTTTAGAAGTTTACAGTTTAGTGCTTAATTATTTCTTTATTAATAATGATTTTCCGTGTGTTACGTGGTTGAGGGGTGAACAGTGTATTTGTTTAATTATTTGTTTATGAATAATGCTTTGCCCGGGTTATGTGGTTGAAGATTGCACAGTGTATTTGTTTTTTTTCTTTATTGTTAATCAATAATTTCCCCGGGTTACGTGGTTGTGGGGTGCACAGGGTATTTGTTTAATTTATTGTTTATTATTAATGAATAATTTTCCCAGATGACGTCGTTGAGGGGCCTACTCATTTATTGCTTAAAGTGTTGTTATAATTAATAAATACACCCCCCCCGTCAATGTGGGTATCGAGTCTACGTAATTATTGGTTAAATATTTGTTTATAACTATTAAATTCTATCCCGGGTTATGTAGGTGTCGGGCCTATGCGTTTATTGTTTAAATATTTGTTTATAATAATTATAGTCACACCCGGTTTACGTAGGTGTAGGGCCTACGTATTTATTGTTTAAATATTTGTTTATAACAATAAAGTTCAATCCCGGGTTACGTAGGTGCCGGGAATTTTTATTTTTCTGAATTTTGACCCTTTTATAAATTAGTTTTCTGGATTTCGATCATTCTGGATTTTTACCTTTTTAAAAGTATAGATTATGAATTCCCTTTATGAAAAATAAACTTTCGGATATTTAGCTTTTTGGGATTTTGCCCTTTAATAAAGTCCCGGGCTCCCAGGTACGAGCCAATATCACGCGATATAACCTCGCACTAAAAATTTGTTGCTTGTTTGAACGTACAAACTAATCAATCTTAAGTTAAATAAAATTATTCTAAGTATCTTACTAAGCCTCGCTTTGTTATCGATCCCTGAAGACGAATGTCGTTTTCAGCAATCGCAAAGACAAAGCGCGTTTCTTTGGAAATAAACAGCGCTCCACGCGAGCGTGCTAGGACCGGCGCCGCAAAACTAAACAAATAGATTCTAACGGTCGCGGAGACTTCACGGAATTGCTATTATGCCTAAGACGGTTGGAAACTAATCTCCGAATTTCTTTCTTACTGCAACTTGCACGAACAAAGCCTATACCGTAATATTCTATTTTTTTTTTTGCGTCTATTTTATTTTGCATTCTACACTATATTTGTCGCGATTTTTTACGCGTGTTTTAAAGAAGAACAAAACTCGTGCAATCTAAGAAATATATTTTCAAAAATAATATTGAATCATGCAAAAGAAAATTATACTTATATTTTATGAAGTTAATCCGTTTCCCCTGGGCTGCTGCTGGGCGTGGCTCCTGGAGACGATGTTCGTTGCTGACCCTTCTCGTTCCGTTGAAACGTAATTGTGCGCTGATGAATGTGCGCATGAGGTCTTCGATGAGCTTAAGACCTCACAGGAGGCACCAATGTTTAGTAGCGGGATTTCTCCTTTCGGAGTCACCCCGTAGATGTAAGGATTAGAGGGTTTTTTAACGAAATAAAAACACTTCAATTGAGAACCTTAATTAACAGTTTATTCTGGCTCAAAAAAAAGAGAGGAAAAAGCCCCGAAGGGCATAAAAAACCTTTCAAAGATGTTTTATTTAAACAAATGCGGGTGCACCCTAAGTTATACGCGTATAAACGCGTGTTCCAGGATATATCGCCTGATCGAAAAGTCCGCACTAACAAGTGACAGTATTCCAGGATATATCGCCTGGCCGAAAAAGCCCGCACTAACCAGTGACGGTATTCCAGGATATATCGGCTCGCCGAAAAAGCCTGCACTAACCAGTGACGGTATTCCAAGATATATCGCCTGGCCGAAAAATCCGCACTAACAAGTGACGGCAATCCAGGAATATCGACGCCTGTCCGGTAAAACTAATAAAATCACGCTGCCAGCTAATCGAAGTTCTAATTGAAAGATCAATGCGGAACTACAAGACTTTGCTCGCGTATCACGGTAATCTCGAAAACTGTTCAAAGAGCGCGTGTCTAAATTGGTTAATCACCCGATCAATACTGACTTTTCGGCGGTCGAAGTGCTCGCTTGATCCGTCAGTTCCCACCTTTGACCTTTTCGGCGGCTCGTGCGCCGGCCGCCGCCGCTCGCGACAATGTTCCTTTAGTGCTCGCACGCACTAAAAACAAAGTCTCGCGCCCAAATAGAAATTCGAAAAGCTGGCTACGCGACAGAGAGACTGCATCGCACGCTCAAGGCAGCGCTCATGTGCGAACTGCAAACGCTCTGGCCTCAGCGTCTACCCATCATATTTCTTGGACTAAGCTGCTGCTGGAAGGAGGACCTTCAGGCCACATCAGTCGAAATGATGTACGACACTTCATTGAGGCTAACCCGGGAATTCTTTGTACCCGATAGCGTCCAGGCAGACCCACGTGCCTTTGAAATTCCACGAGCCTTCCGAAATTTGTCGAGGGCCTGGAAGCGCTACGCGACATTCGGCAAGCTTTCCAAGAAATAAGGGGAAATCTGCAACATGAGGAAGCAGAGGACCCTGTATTTTCGAATACTGTCTCTGGGGGCAAAAAAGGCAAGCCTCTAGCCCCCCTATCACTATCCTGGGACGGGTGTGAAAGACAAAAAAAAAAGGAGGCGGGCGGCAATAAGCCCGCGGAGGGCAGGACCTACGCGGAAATCCTGGGAGGGATCTGCTTCCAGGTCAACCCTGCAGAGTACGGGCTCTCAATTAAGGACATCCGCCGAACCCAAGAAGGCGATGTCCTTATTGACTTGAAGAAGACCCCGGAGGGGAGTAAGGAGAGATTCGCCAGTGCCCTGGAGCTGGTCGTAGGGCAGACAGCAGTTCTTCGCTATTTGATCCCCAAGACTAGTTTGGGATGCACCGAGGAGGCCGGTAACAGGTTACTTAAGGTGGGCAGGGTCCAAATCGGATGGGTCTTCTGCCTGAGGCCAAGGATCCTGGTCGAGAGCTGCTGCAAGTGCCTTGGCTATGGGCACCGCGGTCACGGCTGTGGGGGCCCAGACAGGAGCTCTGCCTGCTTTCGGTGCAGAGAGATGGGGTACAAGGTGGCTGAATGTAAGGGCGCCGCCCCCAAGTGCTTCCTCTGCCCGGGGACACACCCGCGGCGGTAAACCCTGTCAAAAATATGCAGTTAAAAAAAATAGCTGTTAAAATATAGCTAAAGAAATACCTGTAAAAATAACTGTATTCATCTGGATTCCAGCTTTATTCGTATGGAAATTACAATTATAAATCAACTAAAAGATCTATCTAATAATACGAGTTTTTACTGTATTTTCCGATTCTGCATTTTGACGTTAAAATAAAATTTTCAGCCTTTAGCTATTTTTACAGTCATTATTCCAACTGGTTTTTCAGTTATTTTTACAGCTGTTTATTTAAATGGATTTTTAACTATATTCCAGTGTCTTTTTCAGCTTTAAATAATGGATTGTGTAACGTTGCGACGTCGCACCGCTTCCCCGTTCAACTTCATTACAAAATAATTATTTATTTTAAACCAGAGAATCCGTCTCTCGGGAGGTCGACCGAGCAGAATTCCCGGAGTTTCTGCAGCGGAGGCGAGCAAGCGCCTCCGCGGGCAGAAACGCGCGCGACCAGTCACCTCTCTCTCTTGCACCCATGCGAGAGAGCGGGGCCCGCCTTCCCTCTCACTCGCACTCGTGCACGAATTTTCGTGCTTTCAAGGAGGCGAGTTGACGAAAGGAATGCGGTGTGCACCGGTCTTGGCGACGTAAACATGCCGAGGCATGTTTACTCACGAGGCTCGTGTTGCGAGCCGCTTTTTATTTAAGGTGAAGCAACTGGATTTTGGTTCTTTGCGAGCAACAAATAAATTTATTGTC
>JAWWML010026509.1:0-14248 GCA_035047165.1 Ormyrus rosae
GGAAGTACTTCATAACATCTTGTATGCATACGAGATTGCAATTCGCTGCACTTCACCTAGCTACCTGTGCCGCAGACATCGACAATTATTGCTTTTGCTCAAGTCGTGGGTAGCTAGACAAATGTGGTTAGTGATCTCGCTACTGTGAAAGCAACAAAAGTAACTCGCAAAATAATTCGTTTTTTTTATGAGTTTTCACTTTTATACACTTTGGGAGGTCTAATTATGCTTAAATCCGAAAGTGACAAGCAATTGTTTATAAGCTTATATCTCTAAAACTTACAGTCCGAAAATTGTTATTTTTGGTTCTAATTTGTTAATTAAGCTTAATAATGCACCCCTACTCATCCTTTACGTAGTTCTCTCTGACGGCTAACACGTCCCCTCTCCTCTAAAAATAAAAACTGTTTGCCAGAGAGAAAGAGACAGAGAGAGTGAGAGAGAGCTGTCTTCCCCCCTCCGCTCCCCGAAATTTCGAGCCGCACGCGGTAGCTCTCCCCCACTCCCTTCGTGCGGAATATTGTGTTACAAAGTTTTTTTCAAGTCATATTGACACCGAGACGCGCGGAAACAGTGAATGGTGGGGGGAGGGAATAAAATAACGGCAAATAATTAAATAAATATATTAATAAATCTTTTTTTCTACGAATAACAATACTTACAAACTATTGTTTACGCAATTAATAATTTTTTCCATAGCTTTTCTGTTATTGTTATTGAAGGAGCTCAGATCGCAAGCCGACGCTGCAGTCGCGCACGCCGAGGCTGGTCGGGTGCCTTGTGTTTGTTGAATAATATCTCGAAAAAATAAAAAAATCCCTCTCGAGAAAATGGTTATGCTTGTGTTAAATCTTCTTCTCTTTCGATCTAGCAGGTCAAAAAAAATATTAAAAATGTTGTTGTTGAGATATAGCAAGTTTCATGTTTTTTGAAGGTCAAATTAAACAAATTTTGGAAAACTGATAACACCATCGGAAAGCTGAGAAAAAAATATATCGAAATCACCTGATCATCAATTTTTTTAGGTGAATTTTAGCCCTATAATAATCATGAGCCGAACGCAGCACCATTTTGCTCTCGCGCGCCGCGCTTAGAGAGTTGACGCGAAACGCCTCATGTGCTTCTTAGCGGGGGATGCAGTGTTGGCTCGAGTCAGGGGCGGTCGTGTACTTTGGGTCTTTCTCTCGTTCGGGCTGTTATCTCTTTTTCTCTGAGCCGTTCGACTCTTTTATTACACCTGTCCACTTAATTCAAATGCGCACCTAACCGATTAATTCAAAAGACTGTTTTGATTAAATTTGTGAAATATTAACTGCAGAGCACAAGGGAGAAATAAATTTATAGACATCGATTCGACCTTAATTAATATAATTTATTAACTATCAAAATAGTCCATCTAATAACCCTCAATGCCTCATCTAATTAGATACACAAGAACCCACAATTAGTTAAGTATTCAATTAACAAACGGCAAACACGTCTTATCCTTTTTAAGGAGCTTGACGGACTGACTAGGTGGGGTAAAACGATCGCGCTCGATCGTTGCACCGAAACTTAAGTACTAGAAGAGCGCAAAGAGGACAGCGCCTGTGCACTCATTTCTGACAAAATTTATATATTTTATACGGAAATTAGGAAATCTGTTTGTCACATGAAGTTGAAATTGATTATTATTATTAGAAAGCTTCTATACATTAACTTTTTCTTTCTAAAGTAACTCTTTATCTTTTGAAATATCTACACGCAACATTGTGTATTTCTAACTTAAGAATGATTAAAATTATATGCGTTTATGTGCGTACATATATCATAAAGTAGTTTCAATGTGTGATAAAAAATGTTAAACAAATTCTTTTTATTTGAAGTTACAACAAATTTTCGTTCTAAATATTAAATAACTATTAAATTAATATAATTAAAATAGATTTTTTTTAATACTTCTTGATTCTTGTTTAGAAAGCAGATATTTGTTTTTAATAAAAGTTATTATTCACAAAGAAAAATAAATATTTAACAGTTTCCTAATAATCAATGCAAATTTTATTTAACAAACAGATTTCCTAATTAAAACTTATAATTATGAATCAAAACAGATCTGCGCGCGTTTCAAAAGTGGACGGCCGTAGTAAGAGAGTCGAATGGCACGGAACGACAGACAGCGGCCCGAAGGAGATAGAGAAAGACCCGAAATACGCCGACCAATCTTGAATCGAGCCACCCGCGCCGCTGAATCTCTCGCCAAGGCGCGAATAATTATTTTTTCTTTGATCGACGATTTTACAAAATCTGTCGTAGATTTTAATTTAAAAATCCAAACTTACTTTTTCTATAATACAAAAAATGCTTATGCGCAATTTTTACTCTTAAACTTTAATACGTTCGTATGAAGTAAACGATTTTTTCATATTTAGTTGACTAGTATTAATTATAATCATCGAATCATGCTCTGATTATCTTAAAAGGTTCATTTTTCAAAAAGCTTTTCATTGCAGTATGTACGATAACTTAAAAATAAAAATTGAGCGAGCTTTTAACATACGTAAAAATAGTTGGGCGGGAAGAAAACCTCACCAAACTACGCCAAATTAAAATTTCTGAATTTTTCAATCATTTTTTGAAAATTGTGTAGTTAAACCATCACACCACAAAATTTCAGTCCTTTTTGTAGAAACGGCACAATTTACAATTAACGAAAAAATGTTTAAATCTTAATAATTTAATAACTTAATTTTCGATTACCTTGAAACTTTTTGCATAATATTGTATTCATGTAATACGCGTCTCTAATGAAGGCCTGCTAAGATAGCCTTTTCTGGGCCTAATTATTCCTAGCTTATTTTGTAAATAGTTTTCTAATCAGGATGCGGCGCACTCGGCGTGCGAAACTGGCGCGCTCCACGGGCAAGAGCGACGGACACTTGTTTTCTTCGTAAAAACAAATGTAAACAAATGTTCGCGAGTAGCACTGCTCTACAGGCAGAGGCTTGTTTCTTATTAGTGCTGCTCATTCGCCCGAAGAAGGTTCTACTTTTGAGAGTTAACTCTTTCTATTTGGTTCAAAATTACATTTTGTTTATTTGTAAGTCAGTTTAATTTAAAATGGCTAAACGAGCAGGTCGACCAAATTGCACAGATGAAGAAACTTTTATTACAAATGTGTTGAACTTTAAAAGTGAAGTTTTAGAAAATAATAAAATAAAATCCAAATCTGATAGTGTTTGGTTACAAATATCAAAAAGTTTAGATAATAAATTAGCTCCTATTTCTATTTATTCGATGGTTATGACGAATAAATATAATATTAAATCAAAATTACTGTGTATAGACGAATGTTCAAACGAATAAAATTTAGATGCAAGTAACTCTGCGTTTGAAAGTTCTGCTGACACACAAAATTCTTTCAATTCATCCAATGAAAGTAATAGCATTGAATTTGAGATATTTTTATCTAATGAAGAGTTTGAGAATTTAATACATGAATCTACGAAAAAAAGTGTCACCGGACGCACAACTAAATACAGGCGAATCCGATGTTTTAAGCCTGGCGTGTGGCAAACCAAAGTTCAACAACTAATCATCGAAGCATCAGGGTTAACTTGTGGTTTCAGTTTTGAAGGGCACTATGTTAATCTACACGAAAATAAAGGAAACTTTAAAGGTGAGTACAATTTAAATAAAAATTTACAAAAAATGAATTTTTTTTTATTTATCCTTAAGTTGTAAAAAAGTTCAGAAATAAATTTAGAAAATTTTATAAAAATAAAATTCAAATTTCAAAAGAAGTCACTGTAAAAATAATTTAATTAGTATGCTAACATTAATAAACATTATTATATCATGATTTTGAATAAAATTTGAACAAAAAATTCAATTTTGAAATTTTTAATTTAACGCGCACATTCGAGAGTAACAACAGTAGTGTCGTATCGCCGTAGTCGCCAGAATTTGGGCAGCTGATCAAGTTTTATCCCTACTCTGGTAGACACGTTAAGCAGTTTTTAACCAATTCTTAACTTGTTTTGTTGTTGAAAACGACAAATTGCTATTATTTTTTGTCATTATCAAATAATTATATGTTGCTATAATAATATGTTTGCTCACGAATATTTCAGTGTAATGATATTTTATCTTTAAAAATGATTTTTCAATTGTTATTATTTAATTTAGGCATAAATTTTAGCTAAAAAAAGCTCCATTTAAAATACACGTTAACCAACCAAACTGGTTAATTTTCTACCAGGGTACGTTTTGGCTAGTTTCTTAGTATTTTTATACCTATATATTTTTTGCCGAAACAAATTTTGATGTTAATTTTTGTTTGTTTCTAAAATAGAATAAAAGTTAGTTATCGTGAAAATAAGTTGACATGTTAAGTTAGTGTAATTTTTACATAACAATCGACAATAATTAAAAATTTTTCAATTTGTATTTAATATGTGAAATATAACTTAAAAATTCTTTTATGTTATTAGGTCATTGTAATTGCAACGCAACCTTAAGCTGCTATTTTTCTGAAATTCCAAACTCAAAATGTTATTGGAAAATGTCAAGTGCATTAAGTAATAAGAAATGCGGGAAACAAATTTCTACGGATATTTACGAAACGTTAAAGCATAAGAGCGTTGAGAGATTTCGCGCTGACAAAGCTTGTGAGTACATGCTTCCAAGCGGCAAAGAACCGCCTACCCTCCCTTCGGCGAATGTTCTTCGTGTCGTTAAAAGCCGACAAAAAACAAAACATTATTTAGATCATAATCCTATAGTATCTTTATTTAAAATGAAATATACTGTAACGGTCGGCTAGTTCAGCCGTTGCATAAAATTTTAGAAATGAATAAAAACCGAAAAATCTGAAAGCAGAGTCAAGCAATCAAAAGACCGAGAGCCGCAACTATACCCTCCGCTCACTCGTCAGCGCTGGAAGGAGCAAGGTCTGGGCTGCACAGCACAGCACAGAGCACTGGGACACGCACGGAAACCACCGGAACAAAGCTTTTATCACCAAGACGCAACGGGCTTATTCTTGCTCGTTCGAAGGCGCGAGGCAATCTGCCTAATCGCGACACCGCGCTCTCGCGACACCGCTCTCTCTCTTACCTCAGCGCCCTCCGCGTCGTCTGCTCTCCTCGGCACCTGTAACACTCTAGTGTCGTTTAATAAATGTGTTATTAAATTAAATTGGCTAAATGAGAGAGAGAGAGAGAGAGAGAGAGGACTGTAACGTTCGTTACAATACTAAATATTTAAAATGTATACAAGATATAGGATATGATCCATTTCTTGTCAGATACACCACAAACTAGCAATTACAAGCTTACAAATTTTTTTGTAAAAGTACAGACAGAATTATGATTTATATAGACAGTACAGGATTCGTTGTTAAAAAAATTAAGAAAGAATTAAATATAGAATCGAAACACATTTTTTTACATGCGATATCGATTAATATACCGGGAGGCCAAATGCTAATAAATCAAATGCTATGCGAAAGCTCGCGAACAATAGTATATATAAATTGGCTACTGAATTTCCATGCAGAAGGTGCTCCAGACGAATGTATAACGGATTATTCTCCAGCATTGTTAAATGCCGTTGTCATGGTTTATTCGCCAGTGAAAAATGCTCCAGATTATGCTAATTCTTAAAAAAAAAAAAAAAAAGAGCTTCAGAAAGTTTTAATAAAAATAGATATTGCACATGAAAAAATACTCAGTTTTTCTGAAAAAAGTGAGCAAGAGGGTAAAAATATTTTACCTTGCTTATATTGGCTATTTAACAAAATGTACTACCGAAAAACAGGCAGAAGATTTCATAGTTGCTTTATTAATAGTTTCGCAATCGGAAACGGAAACAAACCTGACATGATAAAGAGGACTCGCCCTGTGCTAAGGCAATTAAACTTTTAAAGTCGAAAACTACAGGTAATATTTGTTGTGATGTTGCTTAGTTTTTAAATGTAATATAATATAATTTATTATTTTTCGTTAACTCATTTTTTTAAATTATTGTCAACAAATGTGGTTTTAACTGTAATCAGTTTTTTGCTTGCTATATATCTTGTAAAAGTCTTGTTAAAGCAGTATTTCTTAAAATTTCGAAATTTTTCCTTCATTTATAAAGCAGTAATGTACCATTGAAAAATTGCAAAAAATTACAGTTTTAAAATTGAAAAGAAAAATCAGATGTCTTTATTTTTCATATATCTATTTTATAAAACATTGTGAATTAATTTGTTATTTTTCTTTTTAAGATATGGACGAATACAGCACTTACATCGAAACTGAAGGGTTCGAAAATGAATTTGAAGAAAGTTCCTTAGAGCAAGATTATGAAATTGATTCTAACCATTATTGGTCAAATTGGGGGAGGCGATTGCAGAAAACTGCACTTACTAAAATTAGCGATGATGGAGATCATTTGAATGGCTTATTTTTAAACGATGGAAAATTTCCAAAATACCTTTTAAAAGACTTAATTCTTTACCCAAATTGGTCCAATATTTGTAATCAAAAATATAAAGTTACAAATTTTACGGCATCAAGCGCTCCCATTGAATCAGAATTTAATAAATTAAAGCATATAGTATTCAAAAAAGACGATTTGCCTCTTATTTGAATGGGAAAAGCATTCTTTTTCAATCACGAATAGAACAAAATTAAGCCGAAATTCAGGAAATAGAAAAACTGACAGAAGAACCAGCAAAAGAAAGCATAGAAATTTAGAAAGAACTCAACAATATTGTTAGTAAATGCCCAGCAAGCGAAAATAAAGATTTTCCTGGAGGTGCCCATACATGTATCATTTGCAAGAAAAACGTTCACGTCTTAGAGGCGTGTTCAAGAAGTTGCGGACAGGAAGAAAATTATGGAGAAAAGCGAATTTGTCTCTCCTATTACGCTACAAAACAATCAAATCAAATTTCCACCTTGTGTGAATTTAATAATTGGAAAAAAAGGAGAAGAAAATGAATACATTGAAAAAAAAAAATAATGCAGAAAAACGCACAAGTAATCTTTATTTCAAAGAAAAAAATCCTAAAAAACGAGCTTTATATTTAGGGCAAAGCAGAAGCGTTATTAAAGATAAAATATCTATTGAAAGGCATCAGAAGATCCCGTTAATAAAAAACGGAAATTTTTTAAATCTGAGTGCCATCAAATTTGGTGAGGAGAATTTAACTGTAAAAAATACGTGTGCTTTTGATAGTATACTCCAAATACTCTTAACAACAACCTATGATTTTGCCAATGTTCAAGAAAAAGTAAGTAAATCTCATATCTAAAAGATCTGCTATTTTGCCGATTTTGTTTTTAATTTCTTTTATTTTTTAATTCAATTGTAATGCAACTCTATTCAATAACACAAAGGACCGAAAAATTATGTCAAAGTAGTGATTTTAAGAATAGAGTGGTACAAATTGTTAAGTGTATAAGTGGTATAAAATTGTTAAGCAGACATTTAAAAAAAATGTCTATTTTTTCTGTTTTTATTAAAATTACTGTTTTTTAGACACATACTTTGGGTATTGAAAAATTTTGAATTAAAACTTTTTTTTCATGTCAATGCAAAATTATATATATAATGTAATATGCTACATAAAATATTGACTTCAAATAAATATTTTTTAGGTTGAGCAATTTTCCGATAGAGTAGAGTTCTTTAAAATTATTAACTATATTAGAACCAAAGGAATTGGATCGCATACATATTTCTTAAGGACAGAGCTTTTAAAAGAACATTTTAAAGTAGTTCCAAATTATTAGACAGAAAATATAATGTAGGATCGTTGACTAATAAATTGCTCAGCAATTTTCCTAGCTTTACAGACATGTCAATCTGCATGAATAAATGTCCACCAAAAATGCAGAAGTTCGCAACTTACAGCGTCGGCTTAAACAGTTTCCTACATTCTAATAAAGATATTATTAAACAATATGTTCAAATATCTCACACGACAGCTTGCACACAACAGGATTGCACAGGAACAGTAAATGAAAGAATACTTTGGAGCAGTAAGTATAATGTTTATGATTTTTTAAAAAGATAATATTTTCGACTTCATTATATGTACATTCCATGTTTCAAAGAAGTAAATTAAATTAAATAATTTAGTACCATACATACAAATTTTATGATATACTTAACTGAATACATTGCGACGGGCAATTCGCTCGTCGTATTTACTAGATCGGGATGTCAAGGCCGCCGCAGTTTTGCGAGCTGGCCTGGCATTTCCGAAGCCGGTGGTGGTATTAGTTATTATTGTAAAAGCGCCTGCGAGCGCTTCTTGAGGAGAGGCTCAACTTCGAAGTCTTTTTGAACGAACGACTTTGACATTTTAAGCAAGAAGTAAAAATTACTGTTTTTGACGGTGGGCGATCTCTGGATCGCCCTGAGCGGGAGTAGAGACCATTCTTCAAAAGGTCTGTCCAGTTCGCGAGTTCGCGAGCGAATGAACTTCGCTCCTCAGAGGGTAATCTAACTGAACCCTCCGTTAGCAGAGTAATTGGGAATTGACGCAGCTTCCGATAGGCAGTCGCTCGCGCACCTAACCAAATCCTTTTTGAGCCGCTAGGACTCCAGTGACTCAGCTTCTGCGACGCGCGCAGAAACCGGTAATTCTGACATGGCCAAAGGGCCTTGCCTTCAAAAAATCTTTGTCAACCAGAAAAAGTTAGCCAATATCGATGTAAGTTAGCAAACGTCTAATTTATTTTTAAATAGGGCGGTCTTTTGTAAAGTGATTCTTAGCACACATTGGATTTTCTAGAACAGCTTTTTGTGTAGTCAAAATCTTGGCATTTCATACATTGAGATATATTTCTTTTCTTGCGCGGAGACAGGAAAATAATAATATAATTCAATATATAGTATTTTTGACAGCTTGATTTTGAATATTTGTTTCTTATGAGATCGTCTCAATTACTACGAAATATTGGTAACTGTTATTTCATAATATCAGCTGATGGATGCATATAGTAGAGGACCACCTTGAACATTTATCTTGTTTACTTTGACACAGTGTTTTTTTTATGATTTTTGTGGGAATACACTCGCTCACTTTGACTTTACTGAAGGAAAATAAACATGTTTTATATTTCTGGTTGGTGCATCAAAAATTACTAGAAGTAGTAGTAAAATCGAATTTGTATTTTCTATGATTGTTTGGGGGAATACACTCACTCACGTTGACTATATGTATAATGCTGTCCCCCAGGTTACGTGGTTGAGGGGTGTAAAGTTTATTGCATAATTATTTCTTTATTAATAATCCTTTCCCCCGAGTTACGTTACCGGGTTAATTAGCAATTAATTTGTTCAGTGTGTCTAATGTAGTAGTAAAGTCGTATTTGTATTTTTTAGGGTTTTTTTGAGAATACATACATTCATTTTGATTTTGATAAAAAAAAAATTTTTTTTGAATTTTCTGATTGGTCAAAATTAGCCAAAAATTTTGCGCCGTATTGGGTATTGTTTGGATAAATAGAACGGGAGCTATGCCACGTTCCGCGGGCGCAAATGTTTCACTAGCGGACATAGGCATTAATGGGCTTACGGTACGGATTAGAAATTATTGCTTTTGGTAATTAATTAGCTAAAAATTAGTTAAAAATTATCCAATGGTTTTTCCCTATTTCAAAGACCTTATAAATCCCGATAAAAAGGAGCAGAAACCTCATAGAACCCGATAAAATTTTATGAGGTCTTTGCAATAGGGTTTTTTAATGCAATGGACCTCAGTACTTGGATTATATTACGATAAGAATACTACGAGAAATGTAAAAACAAAAGTGGAAATAAGTTGGATCGAATAATCAATAAAATAAAAAGGAAAAAATTTGCCTTTGAAAACATTTATTTTTGCTTTTCATACAAAATTATACATATAAAATTGTTATATAACATTGATTCATCATGTTATCATGTATTAACTATAAAACTTACACTTAAAACATAATAAAACTAGAATTATTGACATTATGTTAAGTTTTGATTAGTTAACTCACAAAAGTTATAATTACATTAATTAATTGTACATATATTTACAAGTTTCATTAAACAATTGTGGTTCTACTTGAACGAAAGTAGAAAGGTACAATAATAGTGTAATTTCATTAGATTACGATTAATAAGAAATCAAAAAAAAAGAGAAAAAGGAGAAAAAAGGCGGGGAGCTGGGGGGGGGGGGTCAAAACGTACTGACTAAAATGACGAATAGACTTCGTCAAGATCGACGATGTATCACCAGCTGCCGCAAGAGAACTTTACACTTTATGCATCTCTCTGAATCGCTTTCTCTTCTTTCTTACAAACAGCATTGTACCGAATTATTTTTCTCGGAGTTTTAATTTTTCTACTCGGTTTGCTCTGCGCATCAGTAGTAGTACTGCTTTGATTGTTTAATTGATTCACTACACATTTTAGTTCCATTAGCATCGGTGGCGTTAATTCTGGACATTTTATAATGTCTAATATTTGCACCATTTGCTTGCCACACTCAATAGCTTCTTCTCTTAGACTTTCTTGAATTACTTTTTGCATGCAGGCTTGTTCATGGTCGTCATCAGGACTGAAGCCGAAGATATTCTGTAAATTTCTACGGTATTCTTGCTTGTAATTAGATTGGAATTCATCCATCGCAACTTTAACTTGGCTCGGTGACTTCTTGCTATAGTGTTCAAAAAACTTTGGTGTATGCGGTGGTATGTTGGGACATACTGGTGCAACTACAGTAGGCCCACACTGCTTGTACCATGGCCAAAACCAAGCCTTATTTGGTTGAGGTTTGAACTTCTTATCGGGCGTTCCTAATACTTTGTGCTCCTCCTTGAGCCATTCATAATATGGATTAGGCTTTTGTTCCTCCTTTGGCTTTTGAATGGATTTTGAGAAATCTGCGTCCGATCCAGAAGTATTCATTTCTGGATTTTCACTTCTCATATGAAAAGATGCTAGATGAAACTTTGGGCGGCCTTTCATTGACAACTCGAGGAGCCTTTCCTCGTTTGCCTCACTTATATCTTGAGAACTGGTGTCAGAAGACGATGCCGGCGAACTCGGACGTCTAGTTTCCGGCGATGAAATTCCGGACGACGGCAGCACGCCTGTTTCTATTAAGTGTTTTTTTATCCAGCCTCTAAGTGTGCTCTCAGGCACTTCCAAGGCTTTGGAAACGGACGCTTTGGTTTCGCGCCGACCTGTTATTTTACCTAATACGCAATAAACTGCGAATAATTTTTGCTCCGGCGTGAATTTTCTCATTTGCCTCGGACCTGGTCTTGTTGCTTCACCGTTCATTTTGAAGATGATGCACTGTGCACGGTATCTCCTCCGCTGTTCTCAAATCCCAGTTTCGTTACTACTAACCCACTTTGAAAAAGGTTTGTTTTAAGCCAGAAACTGAACTCAGTTTTATAAATAATCGAAAGCAGCACTGTTTTTAACGTCTCTTATATTTGAAATCCCTCTTAACACCGGCACTGGTTCTCCAAAAGTGTACGAAGTGTGGGCAGCTTTCTAGCTGTTGCTTTGATCACGACAGACAGCGATGTGACATGGGCCGGTGCGCTCCGTGTCTAACTTGACAGTGTCAAACTAAGTGCAGAATCTCGGTCGTTCTCAAGAGAGGGTAAAATGGGAGGAGCGTACGTTTAAGGAGCGCAGGATGCATCTTTCGAGTAGTTATGGCAACACGTTGGAGCAGACAAACAACTCCAAAGTGTTGCCTTATCAGCAGAATAGTGGGAGGAGAGTGCCTGGCGGCGGACGGTGCGCACGAGGGGAGTGGGGGAGAGCTAGCGCGCGCCGCTCGAAATTTGGTAGAGCGGGGGGGGAGGGGGGAGAAAGAAAGCTCTCTCTCTCTCTCTGGCAAGCAGTTTTTATTTTTAGAGGAGAGGGGACGAGTTAGCCGTCAGAGAGAACTACGTAAAGGAGGGGGAGGGGTACTTACCAATCATACTCCGTAGTTTTTGTGGCAGAGAGGGGGGATTACTCTGTCTTTCTCTCTCTCTCTCTCTCTCTCTCTCTTTCTATCTCTTTCTTGCCGACCGGAGCAACCGTAATAATGCTTTCACAGTAGCGAGATCACTCACCACATTTGTCTAGCTACCCACGACTTGAGCAAAAGCAATAATTATCGATGTATAAAACGTCTGCGGCACAGGTAGCTAGGTGAAGTGCAGCGAATTGCAATCTCGTATGCATACAAGATGTTATGAAGTACTTCCACGAGTTTAGTTCTGCTCCCGAGCTTAGAAAATACACCTCACACTTACGACGCAAGTAAGCAGAGAAGCGTCTTCGCGTCCAGCTTTCTTCTTTGGGCCAAGGAAGAATAAAAGGAGGGCGAGAGCACACGTACAGGGGCAAAAAGACGCCGGTCGCTCGCAGTTTTGCTTACTGCAATACATCTACCTGCGCTCTCTTCCTCCGCTCCCCCGCCATATCGTGCATCATGTTACTCACATGGACCCGAAATGCGAGATGCTCTCTGATATACATTCGCCTTATTTTATGCGATTAAAGCGCTGTTGTCAGAATTTTCGAGTTCCGACAATGTTGTTGCTGCACGTTGAGCTGAGAAGCTAAATTTCAGCACGCGCACAAAAGCAAGGCAGCTGTGCACTCGGCTTTTGCTGGGTACAAAAGGCTTACATGCGATAGAGACAGCGAGACCGAGAACTACCGAACGAGCCCGAGTAAGCCCAACCCGATGCTCTATTCCAGCGCGCGGGATGCTCTCCGCTATATTCCAACGCGCGGGAAGCTCTCCGCTCTATTCCGACTCGCGATAAGTTGCGACTACCGAGCGATCCCGAGTAAGCCCGACTCGATGCTCTATTTTAGCGCGCGGGAAGCTCTCCCCTGTATTTCGGCTCGTGGAATAGCCCTAGCGTACGCTTGGGTCGCTGGCGTCGCCGGCGAGCCGAGCGCTGGACTAGGTAGGCGGGGTACCCCTATCGTCCGCTAGGCTCGCTAGCGTCGCCGGCGAGCCGAACGCTAGACTAGGCCGGCGGAAAAACCCAATCGTCCGCTTGGCTCGCAGGAAAGCCGAGCTCTAACTAGGCACGCGGAATACCACTAGCGCTGCCACGACGGAATCCAAGCGCTGCGCTCGCGCGCACGAAAAATTGACAGCCTTGCGAACTCAACAGTTTCGAGCGAGCGTCCTCAAGCGTCCCGAGCGAGAGAGAGAAAGACCCGAAGCGCGCCGACCGATTCCGAATCGAGCTGCCGGGACCTGACTGGCAAGCGCCCGCTGTATCCGCCGCTAAGACGCGCATAATTCTTTTTCTATTTAATTGACGATTTTGCAAAATGTATTGCAAATTACAATGTCATAATTTACAAAACATTTTTCTATAGTTTCAAGATTGCTCATGCGCAATTTTTGCTCTTAATCTTTATTACTTTCGGAGTTATCGCTAGTGTTATTCCGCGTGCCTAGTTAGAGCTCGGCTTTCCTGCGAGCCAAGCGGACGATTGGGTTTTTCCGCCTGCCTAGTCTAGCGCTCGGCTCGCCGGCGACGCTAGCGAGCTAAGCGGACCATAGGGATACCCCGCCTGCCTGGCTCAGCGCTCGGCTCGCCGGCGACGCCAGCGAGCCAAGCTTACGCTTGGACTATTCCACGAGCCGAAATAGAGGGGAGAGCTTCCCGCGAGCTGCAATAGAGCGGAGACCTTCCCGCGCGCTAGAATAGAGCATCGAGTCGAGCTTACTCGGGCTCACTCGGTAGTCGCAACTTATCGCGAGCCGGAATAGAGCGGAGAGCTTCTCGCGCGTTGGAATATAGCGGAGAGTTTCCCGCGCGCTGGAATAGAGCATCGGGTTGGGCTTACTAGGGCTCGCTCGGTAGTTCTCGGTCTCGCTATCTCTATCGTAAGTAAGCCTTTTGTACCCAGCAAAAGCCGAGTGCACAGCTGCCTTGCTTTTGTGCGCGTGCTGAAATTTAGCACTTACCGGCGAACAAAAACACCGCTGAGCTTCTCAGCTCAACGTGCAGCAACATTTTGCAAATTCGTCAATTAAATATAAAAAGAATTATGCGCGTCTTAGCGGCGGATACAACGGGCGCTCGCCAGCTAGGTCCCGGCGGCTCGATTCGGAATCGGTCGGCGCGCTTCGGGTCTTTCTCTCTCTCGCTCGGGACGCTTGAGGACGCTCGCTCGAGACTGTTGAGTTCGCAAGGCTGTCAATTTTTCGTGCGCGCGAGCGCAGCGCTTGGATTCCGTCGTGGCAGCGCTAGTG
>JAWWML010026519.1:0-14238 GCA_035047165.1 Ormyrus rosae
CTACGTTCTTCCTCTCCAATAAATATCTGCAGCTAAATAATAATTCGGCGTAAGCGTGTGTGGCGCCGAAAGGGATCTACGCGCCACCGAGGTACGCGTGCACGACACGGGCAAGTGCACGCGGAGGTAAGAGTTAGCCGGACACATACACAATAAACGGCGCGATACGTAATCGTGCCGGTGCGACGACATTCTATTCAACATATCACTCAATATAATTTAATCAAAATAACACGTAAAATACCTTCGTCGCATACTAATAAATTACGTTCTCCGTCCTGAAAATTGTGACTTATTAACTTATTAACTTATAGCATTATTAACAATTATAGACCAATGAAAATAAATTCAATGACGGGGAAACTTATACTTGCTTATACATATACCTTTGTTAAAAGGTAATTGTTAAAGATTTCACAAATTTTTTAGAAACTAAAATTATATCTAGTTTAAATTAATGTATATTAAATCAAAGGAATAATAATCTTTAATTTAAAAAAGAGAAATAATAAGACGAGAATAATTATAAACGATTGAAAGAATTTGTATAACGGAGAAACTTATACTTGCTTATGTTAAACCTTTGTTAAAAGGTAATTTTTTGTATATTACTTCAAGAAGATATTAAGTTTTAAATTTAAAATAAAATATAAGTAAGTGAGAATAAATAAACGACGATGTACAAAAAAATCGTTAAGTGATCCTGCAGATGATGTCTAGATATTTAGACGACTCACAGGATAATGAGACATCGTCTACAAAGCGATTTACTAAGCGCACCGTCGATGCGCAAAAATTCGATAGGTGTTCCTGTAGGCGATGTCTAGGTGTCCAGGAACACCTTCAGCACAACGAGACATCGTCTACAAGGCGACTCCGAAGAATTTTTGAGGAGAAAAAGAAAACAAATTTTTCAATGTTCTGTAAAAAAATTGATTTTTTACGAAATTCATTTAGGAATATTACTACATTTAAATAAATTATTGGTTAAAATATTCTTTTAACCGAAACGGTCGGGTGTTAACTTCAAAGAAATATTCGTTTGTCAAAAATCCCGTTATTTTAATTTTATTTTAATATATTTTTATTTCATTAATTTTGAATTTGGCGCACAAAAGAAGGCTGCCGCAAAAGTGGCCGCCATATGCAATGGCTACACTTTTGCGGCAGCCATATTGAATGTTGAAGAAATTTTTTAATCTGAAATCGGTGGTTCAAAACTTCACATTAAAATATCGACATGAAACTTTTTTCTTGTATTAAGCAGCCTTAAACGAAGATGTTTACGCGATCAAATTGTCTGCATAAATTATTAGTATAAGCTATCTTAAACAATTACCTTTTAACAAAGGTATATGTATAAGCAAATATAAGTTTCCCAGTCATTCAATTTATATTCATTGGTCTATAATTGTTAATAATTATACAAGGTAATAAGTTAATAGTTATTCTTATTTTACCCTCTCTCTTTTTTTAATTAAAAAATAAATATTTTTTTCAAATAAAAAACATTTGACTTTTTTTAATATTGTTTTCATAAAAGTACTGAAATCTATTTAAAATGGCAAGTAATTGTTTACTTTACATATAATAGATTGTTTAATTTTAGGTAATTCAGACTTCCAAAGTAGCGAAATCAGAAATTATTGGCAAGTTCGTTTTAATTTCTATAATTATTTTTTTTCGACAGTGCGAAAGTAATGATACTTTGCCTACTGAAACAAGTGTGCTAAATTGAGAAAATTCGAATTGCAAAATAAAATCTAAGTAGTTAAATTTTTTAATGGAATTCTTTTTTCTATTTTAAATTAATCTCTTGTTTAAATATGTTGGAACTACGTCAATCATTCAGAAATACGATGTACAATGTACTTGCGGTCCCGTCGTTATTCAATTTATGGTGACTTCATTTTGGGTAGTAGTAAGAACATTAGGAATCCAGATTCCAGAAGTATCTAAATAAATAAAAGCCAATTAACTTTACATATACTGCCATAATAAAAAGAGAAAATTTAAAAAAGGCGTCCAAAATTTCAGCCATTGCCCGCGTAGCTTAGATACTTTTGGAAAGCTGAAATCCAAGCAAATTCTTTGTATATATTAAAAATTGAAGCTTTCTCTTTAATAAAATCATTAAGTGTAGCTATTTTTATCCAAGCAGTTGAGGAATCTTTTTACACACTGTAGAAGTGAAATTAGATACTGCAATCTAAAAATTTCATAATTCAATATAATAATCTAATAATTTGCAACAATCTAATGCAGAGATCAATTTAAAAAAAAAGTAAATTAACGAATAAAGTCTCGGCATACAGGAAACCTGTTCACCAAAAAATTAAATAACGACGGGCCCGCAAGTATATTGTACATCGTATTTCTGAATGCTTGACGTAGTTCCAATGTATTTAAACAAGAGATTAATTTAAAATAGAAAAAAGAATTCAATTTAAAAAAGGAACTACTTTTTCTCAGTTTAGCACACTTGTTTCGGTAGGCAAAGTATCATTGCTTTCGCACTGTCGAAAAAAAAATAATTATAGAAATTAAAACGAACTTGCCAATAATTTCTGATTTCGCTACTTTGGAAGTCTGAATTACCTAAAATTAAACAATCTATTATATGTAAAGTAAACAATTACTTGCCATTTTAAATAGATTTCAGTACTTTTATGAAAACAATATTAAAAAAAGTAAAATGTTTTTTTATTTAAAAAACATATTTATTTTTTAACCCTTTAAGGGGGTTATATCCTGAAAAAGGTTCCAAAAATCAATTTTTTTTATTTGATTTTTTGATTCTATACTTTATATAAAAGCTAGAAAAAAATTTTATTTTAATAAAATTTTATTTTAATTAATTTTGAATTTGGCCCTCAAAAGAAGACTGCTGCAAAAGTGGCAGCCATATGCAATGGCAACCACTTTTGCGGAAGTCATGTTGAATATTGAAGAAATTTTTGAATCTGAAATCGGCGGCTCAAAACTTTACATTAAAATATCTCATTAATGAGTCGGTCGATTGACATGAAACTTTTTTCTTTTATTGAGCAGCCTTAAACGAAGATGTTTACGCGATCAAATGGTCTACATAAATTAGTATAAGCTATAAATTAAATAGCTGTATTTGAAAAATAGCAAGTTAAATATATATAAGGTCCCAGTCGCAGCCATCGTCTTTTACGTACACATATGTATATAACTTATACTTGCTTCGGGGTGCTCCCGCGCCCATTGATAATATTGAAGAAAGTTCTTATAATTATTTTATGAACTCACCTTTCGCTCTTACTATTTCTAACGAAAAGTCTACTCCAGAGGTAGACAGGATTAATTATAAGATTATTGATTTTCTGCCTGAATTTTTAAAAATTCAGGCAGAAATAATTTCTACTAGATTTATATAACAATATTTACAATAGTGGTTCATTCTCCGAGCAATGGAAAACTTACGTTATGGCTTTTATTCCTAAAGGAAATAGTGATAAACTCAGACCAATATCTATGGCTTCCTGTCTTTTAAAGGCTTTTGAAAGAATGATCAATTGGCATTTAGTTTGGTGGTTGGAAACAAATAAGCTATTTTCGAAATCCCAGTTTGGTTTTCGAAAAGGCAAATCTTGTGCAGATAATTTGTCTATTCTTGTTTCAAAAATTCATGAAAGTTTTTATGCGAAAGAACGTCTATTGGGATTGTTCCTTGATATAAAAGGGGCGTTTGATAACGTCGTTCCGGATTTGCTACTTTAAATTTACCTAATAAACTTATTACATTTAATAAAAATTTAACGTTTGAACGTAAACTAGTTCCCTTGAATATCGGAGATAGTGGTAACGATACTTTTATTGTTAACAAAGATTTACCACAAGGAAATGTTTTGTCTCCCATTTTATTTGCTTTTATACTAGTCATGTTGATAAAATCCTAAATAAATCTATTGAGATTCTGCAATTTGCAGATGATATAGATATAGTTATATTTACTAAAGGTAAAAACCTCTCCCGTTTAACCGAAATTTTAGGGATTGAAGTTAATAAAATCAATAATTTTTAAAAAAAATAAAGGGCTGGAATTGACCCCTGATAAATGTCAATTGATCATTTTTAATAAAAATAACATTGAAGTTAATCATATTAAAATATAAATAGAAAATACTACAGTTAAGCCATCTAATGATGTTAAATTTTTAGGAATAATTTATATAGAAAATTGAATTGGCAAAAACATATTCTTCATTTGACGATGAAAAGTAAATTTCCAATTTGCATCCTAAGCTGCCTTAGAAAAACTTGGTGGGGCGCTGGCTCAGCCATTCTTATCATGCTTTATATGTCAATGATTAGGTCAAGGCTGGAGTATTGTGGGTTTTTGATTTCACCTTGTTCTAAAACGTCTTTTAATAAATTACAAAAAGTTCAAAATCTATCCTTACCCATTACTATGGGATATCGTAACAGCATTCTGATTAATGTCATAATAGCTGTGACTAAATAGTACATTCTGCAACAAGGGGAGAAAATGCCTTCGGTGCCCTCGACTCCGACTCGTGCTGAATACCTCACCCTCGCTAGAAATAGCTTTTCACCCCGTGTTACACACCGTGTTTTTGTCAACGAGGGCATGGAAGGCCCATATTTGGTGTTAGAAAGTTGGGTAGATGATCATGCATTTCAAATCGTGCACAGAACTAGTAAAAAATAGTTTAAAACAAAGAAAAAAAAATTTTTTTTTTTAATTTTCAAACTCAAAAAACTAGGTTTAAACTATTAGATTTTAAGTATATTTTAAAATGCTTGTCTTATAAAGACAACATTATAATTCAAAATTTAGAAAAGCTCCTTGAGCTTTTGAATAATCCTTTATTTGATTTTAATCATAAGAGAGTTCTCATTATCGAATGTTATGAAAATTGTTGGTTTCATAACGTTCTAATTATTCAATCAGAAATCTTTTGTAAATTTAATCAATCCTATGAATGTAGTTTTTTTCAACTAAAAATTGATTTTTAATCAGGTAGAGAGATTTTAAAATCTCTTAATCTAAAGGCAGACTTTGACAATAGATTTCATGGAGAATAAAATTCACAATTATACAGACGGTTCTAAAATCAAAGTAAATTGTCAATCTCGGGTAGGTTTTGCTATCTGGTGTAATGAAGATTTATATAACAAATCTCACAATATTCCTGACCTAGCCACTATTTTTTCTGCAAAATGTGTTGCTCTTATTCAGGCTGTTGATACCATAATACAGAATCAAGGCAATGACATTAGAATTTTTACAGATTCTGAAAGCCTATTAAAGAGCCTTAATAATACCCTTTGCTCGGGTTATGAATCACCCTTGGTTACCCAACTAAGGAATAAATTATTCATAGCAAAGAATCTTGGAAAAAATCTTGTTCTCACTTGGATTCCTTCTCATAAAGGTATTCCTGGTAATCACTATGCCGACTTAGCTGCCAAAAATGCTACTGAGAATGGTCAATTTTTAGATATTGAAATTCCTTTCACTGATTTTTTTAAGAAATACAGAAATATTTGTTTTCTGAAAAATGAAGTCGAATTACTTAATACAGCTAAAGAAAAGGGTAAATTTTATTTTGATTATTATTTTAACAATAATAAGAAACCTTGGTTTTTTAACTTTAGATCTCTTTCCAGAAAATCTATACTTGTAATTAATCGAATAAGGAGCAATCATATGTTTTTGAATAGTAGCCTTTTCAGATGTAATATGGTAAATAGCGATCTCTGTAAATGTAATAAAGAAAGTAACTCTATTGACCATGCGACGGGCTGCTTGCAGCTCGTCGACAATATAATAAACCTCCAGAATATCTCTATAAATATTTGCGGGATCGGAATGTCAAGGCCGCCGCAACTCTGTTGCAAGCTGGCCCGGTATTGCAGGCGGTAAGTCGTACGTAGATCGGGAGTGTTGACATCGGTAGACACTCCTGATCGTACGACTTATGTTGACACGGTAGAAGTACCAAGGCCGCTGCGACTTTGTCGCACGCTGGCTTGGTATTTCAGAAACCGTTGGCGTATAATATTCGAAAATATTATTTGAGCACTTAGCTGCACCGACGAACGGCTCTATAGGTGTGTGAGTGCACCTAGAGTAGGGCGTTTTTCGGCTATTGCTCGGCTGCTCGTCGCGCAGCTAATTAGATAGCTACGCTCCGAGGACTTGGACGGAGCGTTCGCGCGACTACTTCTTCGAGTTCGCGGAACACGCCTAGAGTGAGGAGAGTATTGGCTCACTCTACGGGCGGTGGTCATCCTCGCGAGAGTGCG
This sequence comes from Ormyrus rosae, assembly GCA_035047165.1. Lineage (NCBI taxonomy): Eukaryota > Metazoa > Arthropoda > Insecta > Hymenoptera > Ormyridae > Ormyrus > Ormyrus rosae. Next base: position 6,301 of record JAWWML010026519.1, read on the forward strand.
AGCGTCGTGTAAGCGAGTGAGAGTAAAGGAGAGAAAGAGAGCAGAGAGAGCAGGGAGGATCGACAGATCCACCCCAACATCGTCGGGCATCAACAGCTCCAGCTCTCCAGGTCTTCGTCACCTGCGCGACCAGCTTCAGACCGGATGCAGCAGCGGACAGCACGGGCGAGCCAAGACAAGGAGGCCTCGAGTTCCCCGTCAATTCCGTGGCGGTGTTCCCCCTAGGTCGAGCCTAGCTCCCGGGGGACTCTCCTCATAAGAGTGGCGAACAGTGTGGTGTGCGAGCAGAGTGTTTAGTGTGTTGTGTGGTTGTGTGCGCATCGCTGCGGAACCTCGTGTGAGGGTAAGTCTCCAAAGTTTTGTATTCGCGAGCGAGCAATCTTGTAGTGTGAGAGCGTGTTTGAGATTATCACGGTGCGTGAGAACCGCGTTCGCGATCCACGGGTGCTGGGTCCTTGGCAACCGCCCCTTGTGGTAGTTTTAAAATAAAGATTATATTATTTTTATAAGAATCGAGAGTGTTTTTATTGTGTTTTCCCTCGACCTTCCACAAATCCCATCGAGAGAGAGACACCCGATCTCTCTCTCTCTCTCTCTCTCTCTCTCTTACAGTCGTGCGCCCGCGTGATCGTCGTTACGATCGGTGCGGCGCCTTATCTATCCGGCGAAATAAATAAATTAATTGTGAGTGGTAATCGGGATCAATTACCACGTCACAACTATATATTTTGGCAGTGCGATATCTACAATAATTTTAGGATAGATATGTTGAAATCTCTACGTAAAATACAACCTTACGGGCCTTTTTCGGCAGTTTCTCTTTTATCCATCATGGATAAAAAATATATTTTTACTATTGCAGACTTCATTGATAAAATAGATTTAAACATATAATTTTAACAAATATTTATTATAAATTTAAAATATATTGGATAATCTTAAGCGTTAATTAATTGTATTATATATTTATATATTTCCATCTTTGTAATTTAAATTTCGCGCCTTTTATATATATATACATACATATATATATAATATGTACATACTTATTTATCTGGCTGTATAACCCAGTTGTTTGTGTCAATAAAAATAATTTACAATTCATTAATTACAATTTTTACAACGCCTCCTCGCGGCGGTGTCAATCTCATAATGTTTAAAGTTTTTTTTTCTACATGGCCAAATAGCGAGGAAAAACGAATGTTAGGGTGGGTACTTAATTCTCTCGAACGAGCCTTCATATAATTACGATCGAACTTCACTTCAGGTAAGTTCGTTTGATTTAGTAATTATATTTCGTTTCTCTGGATTACGTATGTAGCAAGAGAGAAACAAAAATAGTAATAGTTAACCTTTCTTAAGGATTTATTGAACTAATATTTAATTAACATAACATCTAATTGAATATTCAATCTTTCCGTAACACTGAGCACGCGAAATTATTCTTTAATTCTATGGGGCGCCTTTAAAGGATCTTCTTCTTTTTTCTGACAGAAATTCCACAAGCTCTTTAATGCTAAATCATACTGTTTTCATGTCGAATCTCCAAGGGATGAGATATAATTGATTGAGATCAGTGGCGTTCCCTTTAATACAAAAGCTCTAGGGTAAGATTCTTCATAAACGCATGGTGGTCTGTGCTGAAAGGAGAAGTTAACAATTTATTTGATGGATTATAATATATAGCTTTAACTACTAACAGTTTCGAGAATAAAGGATATGGGGCTGTGATTAACAAAGGGGCACAATCATAATCCCGCTAGCTTGTAGTAAAAGCATCTATAAAACGGCACTGAACATACTCTACACAAAAAAATCTCTACACGCCTTTGTCTTTTCTTATGTACAGATATGGGCAAATCCAGAAAACTTTTGATTTTTATGTCACTCGCTATTATAGCTGCTTAAAAATGAATTAGGACCCTTTGTAATAGCTTTAATTTATAGATATATATCGTACCTATTATGAAAAATTTAATTATCAGTTTATGAAAAACCATTGTAAGAGATTTTGATCGACAAAATCAAGAAAAGTACGTAAAATGATGAAATCAGCTTGTCACTTTCCCAAAAGAAAGTCTTTCTAAACGCTGTAAAAGATGGAGCACGGCTTAAAACTCTTCGAAAATTTCACAAATTCTTGTATTTAATATGTTGTTTAAAATTCTTTTTCGTTTTTCCCCCAAAACCTGTTTTGGGCCTTACGGACCCAATATCTCTTTTTTCTCACACAAGTTTGTCATTTTGAGATAACAGATTTTGGGACCTATTGTTGTTTCATATAGCTACTTACCACTTAAAATATAAGATATTAGGCTGATAAGGCCCAAACCAGGTTTTGGGTCTCAAACTTTGATATTTGGAATTACGAAGTTGGAATACACCCTAAACCTTAATACCGGAGAAAAAATCGGTATTAGTCCCATAAGGCTCAAAACAAGTTTTGGGACCTTAATTTTAAAGATTTTGAATAAAACATGAGAATATGCTGTAAAATCACTATTTACATAAAATAACGCATTCTTATAGAAGGAAAACATACATTGGATCCAAAAGGCCCAAAATTAACCCAGGATGCCATCAAAAATACCTATCTAAACGTACAATTTGCTGCTAAAAACAAATTTGGATGAAAAAGTAGGGGTTCCTATTTAAAAAATTTAACTTGGAACTCACAAGGCCCAAAATTGTAGTAGACTCCAAAAAATGGCAATTCTGCCAGATAGCTTTTTCAAAATCCTAAATTTTCCCCATTTAGAGTTTTCAGCGAAAATGCTTTACCGGCGAGTTATTTAACCGTTCCAGTACTTTTAGGACACCGTGAATATATATATATATATACACTATAATAGTATCGGTATAGGCAACAAATATATTACAGAAATCTAATCCTAATGTCATGGCGGTGATTTATTTCGCTACTAGTACTGTGAATTAAAAGGATTAACCTTTAGAGGACCGGAAAACCACTAGAGTGGTGTAGTGGGGCAACCTTGGATCGATCCCTTACCCATATTATTATTTACCCATAAATTACGATATGAGATAACATATTACTCTATTTTCTATAGAAATTCAAATGCCGGTCCTCTAAAGGTTAATAAAATGCTCGTAACTTGTGGAGCATTTCACAAAAAATGGAGCACACGTTTTTTATGAATTCGTGTACTATTTTCCTCGGTCTAAACCAAATTTCAAAGGTGTGCTCTTAAAATTGGCAAATTACACTTGTTTTATCGAAAAGTCAAATGTTTTCTGGATTTGCCCATATACAAAAACAAAGGCTTGTAGAGATTTTTTTTGTGTAGAGTATGTTCGGTGCCTATAAAACTTGCATCTTGATCTCGATACCGCGAACAGTAAAAAAACAACAATTTGTATTGATTATATTTTTATTATATTTTTATTATTATTATTATTTTGAATTATATTTTTTACAACATTTTGTATTTATTTTTGAAGAATAGATCAATATTCGGGCAGCCAAATTTTTTAAGTATCTTTTCATAAGCATAATCACTAAGCTGCCATTCTGTATTTTCATGTTTTACTCTCGGCTCTCTATCAGCGCTTGAATTATCTCTAGAAAAAATATAACTTTTTAGACTCTCACCAATTCCAAATTTCATATGCCATTGCATTTAATTTAAATACACACGTGCCGCCCATTTTCTTCAAATAAGCTAACACCGTCGTATTGTTGACTCGTAACAATATTTGTTTATTATTTAATTCAGAGGCAAAATATTTTAATGCATAAAAAGACGCCATTGGCTCTAACACGTTAATGTGTTCTAACTTTTCAGATTCGTTCCAAAAACCGTGAGTGCAAACGTTATTGCAGTTAGCCCCCTATCCTGATGTAGATGTATCTGAAAAGATTTCTAATTCAAACTGAAAATCCCTTATTTTTCTCGTGCCCAAGGAAAGACGTGTATACCACCAATCAAAATCATTCGATAAGCTTTTAGCGATTGTCATGGTCATGTTATAATTACCCCGAGTCACTGCAAGAGCTTTTATTTTTTCGATTTCAAATAATTTTACATGAGCTTTAGCATATTCGATCCCCGCACAGCAACCTGTTAACGAGCCAATTAATTCGGCAAATTGTCTTATTGTACACTTGTTCAATTTTGAAAATTCATAAATCTTATTTTTCAATTTTTACATTTTGTCTAGTGTAGGTTCCACTGACATATTAATAGGATCGATTATAAATCCTAAGTACGTACGACTTACTGAAGGTATTAGGCAACTTTTTCCCGAATTTAAGATAAAGCCTAACCTGTTTAATAAAGTTATAGCCATTTGCGTACAATAATTGCAAGTATGCTCACCGTTACTTATAATTATTAAAAATCCATTTTTTCTTAAATACCTTATCACGGGTTTCATTAGTTTTGTGAATATGTGAACTCAAATAATTTGATACTATACTGGAACCGTAAATATTTCCTGCTACTACAATGTACTTAAACAAGAAAATAGACATCTTTCAAATCCATCGTGGTCATAAAAACATTTTTAAAAATCAATTTTATTGCGGTACGTAAATCTTTTAATTTAAAATGTTGATTATCTATAAACTTATTTAAACCTTTTAAATTCAAAACAAACTGATCAGATCCGTCTTTCTTTGAGATTAAAAAATAAGGCGATATAAACTCTCCAGGTACTGACTCGCATTCGACCACCGCGCCTTTATCAATGAGCTCCTCTATTGCTCTTTTAATCTTTGCAGACTCTTTGTAATTAAAAACCGAGACTGGAATCTTATGTTGAATAGGAATTTTAACAAAAACAATTTTTATTCCTTTAATGCAATTCAAGGTAAATTTATCTTGAGTGATAAATTACCATTCCGCTTTAAAATTCCGCTACTTGCGGCGTGGGTATGTGCGAAAGCCCTGTGGACGGTTCTGTGTCTGAGTTCGAAAGGCATTTGGTCCTTTCTTGTAAAAATCCGATCTTGTTATTTTGTTCTTGTTGGCCAACTACTGCGCTGGGCGCGCAGTTGGACCCTTCCAGTTTAAAGAGGTTGAAGAAGATTTTGTTACTGGTTTTTTAGTAGAAGTGAAGATTTTTAAATCTTGATTGGTTCTCTTAATTTGTTATTCTTCTTTGATTCGTCCACCTAACTTATCTCCGAAAACCCATCTGAAGCAGGTCCCTCTAGTACCGTATTAATCTCTTTGCTGAGACCTGATGATATGAAAGCTCTTCTAACAACCGATTCCGCATGGTAAAGATGAGTTAACAATCTGCCTACGTCTCCTACCTTCTCCAATTTTTGCGTATCCTTCTTTATCTCTGCATCATTCAAAATTTCAGAAATCACCTCTCCTAACGCAGACAACGATGTGCCTATAATATTTTGATTTTCCATAAAACATTTATCACATTTTATTGCTGATTCATTTAACCCTGTTTGAACCTCCAAATTGAGGTTAGGAGTTTCTAAGTTTCAATCACCCTTTCTAGGATATTTTTGAAGGAGAATATCGAAAGAAGGAGAGTTGAAGCATTAGGCACTGTTTTGGTGGTCGCCTCTACAATCCGAGTCCCGGTGCTCGCCACTTGAGAATCGTTTGTCATTTGCGAAGCGATAGCTATCTGTAAGCGTTCGCGGTCTGCTTAACGCTCACTACTACAATCAATAGGGAGAGGAGCTTGACACAATTCTTAACAGCAAACAGGAAATATAATCATCTAGAGAACAAAATTCTAAGATACCTTTCTGAGTCGATAAAATCCGTCTGAAGTGGCGAACCTAGGCCAAAAAAAAATCGTAAAGTTGGAAAAGTAGGTTTTTCGCAAATATCAAGAAAACTACAACTCCGATCGAAAATGTTAAAGGAGAAAGTTGTAGGTATTAAAATTATCTTTGGATTGTGAGGTTGTAAGTCTCGATCATTGTATTACTCTTCGAAATATATCGAAAATCCGCTAATAATCGGCCTATCTAGTACGGCGGGTGCTTTCAAACATTGGTTAGCTTCACTCGAAAAATCGCCCTAGATAAACCATTCTGGGCTCATTTTCTTCTGTAAGAGTTGTACTTTCATATTGAATGAGGTTCGCCCGGATGATTTTGATTTTAAAGTATAAAAAACCAATTTGAAAAAATATAGTCATTTTTTTTTAGGTTTTCTTTTGTCACGAAAAGGACTATTCTGACGACAAATTGCTGATATTTTTTCGTGAATTTAAAAAAAACTTTATTCTGCGACCTGCTGGAGCTGAAATACATTTTTTTTTTTTTATAAAATTCCGGGCTCATTTTCTTCTGTAAGATTTTGTACTTTCGTGCTCAAAAAGTTTTGAAATGATTTTTTGAATTTAAAGTATAAAAACATGAATTTAAAAAAATTCAGACATTTTTTTTAAATACTGTTTCCAATTTTAATTAATTTTCTTTTAAGATGAATATAACCATGATATTCGTGTTTTTCTCGTCGAAGTAGATTAAGTACAAAAGGATTTTTGTACATTATTTAGAAGTGGAGATATTGAAGATTTTTTGAGCGTCAGCGATTTATAATGCACAACATGATGCTTCAGAGCATCCAAGCGGGCTTCCCCCACTCCGGCTTCTCTGCGGTTAGCACGTGCCGCGCTCGTGTGCATTCCTTTCATGCACAATTACTAATACTAGCAAAAAACTCGCTCGCTGAAGTTCGCTCGTGTAATCAGTTGATATCATTAATCAGTTAATATCATTAGTCCACTTCCGGTTCACTTTCTACTCACTTCCGGTTCACTTCCGGTTCACTTTCTATTCACTTCTGGTTCACTTCCGGGTCACTATATAATATAATAATATATAGATAATAATAAATAAGGAATATAGTAATATAGAAATAATAATATAATTCGGACGGACACACGAACTTTAATATAATGTAGATTAAAAGTTGTTAAAATATATCCCGGTTTTTTTTTTTTTATTGAAAATACAGGTATTGAACTTTAAAACCGTTAAAGAACGTTGCTATAAAACGAATATTGCGCCAGGTGGATTTTTCGAAAAAAAAAAAATTATTTCGGCTTCCGAAGGGTGCAGGATAAAGTTTTCTTTTTTTTTAAATTTGTGAAAAAATATCAGCAATCTGTTTTGAGAATAGTCGTTTCCTTTACGTTAAAATTGGAGACGTAATTAATTTTAAAAAATGACTATATTTTTTCAAATTGTTTTTTTTTTTTTTTTTTATACTTTAAAATCAAAATCGTCCAGGCGAACCTCATTCAATATGAAAGTGCAATTCGGACAGAAGAAAATGAACCCAGAATCGTTTATCTACAACGATTTTTCGAGTGAAGCTAAGCAATGTTTGAGAGCACCTTTTTTGCGAAAAATCGATATATTTAAAAAAATATTTAATATTTTTGAATTTTTCAAAAACATAGATTATTGACTCGCCATGGGCTGTATTTACAATGAAGTACAAGTATGTCCACGTAAAGGTGAACCCGTACTAGATATGCCGATTTTTAGCGGTTCTTTCAATATATCTCGAAGAGTAATACACTAATCGAGACTTACAACCTCAAAATCGAAAGATAATTTTAATACCTATAACTTTCTCATTTAACATTTGTCGATCGGAGTTATAGTTTTCTTGCTATTGGCGAAAAATCTACTTTTCCAACTTTACGATTTTTTTTTTGGTCTAGGTTCGCCACTTCAGACGGATTTTATCGACCCAGAAAGGTCTTAGAATTTTTTTCTCTGTATGAATATATTTTTTGTTTGCTGTTATAAATTGTGTCACGCTTTACCTTGGGTTAATGACAGATTGTGGAGACACCTATCGGCATCGAAGTACTACATACGTAATCTCGAGAAACGAGCTGAAATCAGGGTTGCGTTGCGATTGTGCAAAACGGCTCCAAGTTGCAAACTTCAGAGTGAAATAACATAGGAAGTATATCTAT
>JAWWML010026530.1:0-14238 GCA_035047165.1 Ormyrus rosae
ATCTTTATTAAAAATCCTTTCATCTTTGCCGATTTCTATTATTGTTTATATAAATAAATTACTTGTTTGTTATTGTTATCTTATCTTAATTACTTTTTTTATGTAAACAAATTCCATTGTCTGCTATTGCACGGTGATGACGTCATTTGTTATGTCTCGCTATAACGGTTATATTACTACTAATGCAGTTAGTGAGTGGGTGAGTCGCTTGTAAATTTATCAAGTGACACAATGTATATCATCAATAAAATTTTATATATCCATGTATCTTTTATAATAAAATTTAATAATAGCACATGGCATCAACGAATACACAAATATTGATGAGATTGACAATGTACTCAACGAGAAAAAAGAAATGAAGAAGAATGTAAAGAATGAGATACACTTTCTAAATCTTCAAGTGCCATGCAAGTAGTTGAAGCAGATATTAGCTGGAAACGAATCTCTTAGCCTTAATAAATACACAAAGTTAAACAAAAATATCAGCATTCATCAGAAACTTCACTAAAAAAGCAAGAAGAATTGTTGTACGGTGCTGGAAAATTTTAAACTGCCCAACTAGTAAAGTCATGAAATGATTTTTGTGAGAAACTTTGCAGTTGTTTTTCTAAAAATCAACTTTTTCAATCTGTCAAATATTCCTTACGGGACAATTTTCATTGAATCCAGCTAAAACTATTGAACGAAGCTTGGTTATTATGTTTATAAAAAATCTACACAGACTTTTATCCTCTGTGTCGGGCTGCTTGCAGCTCGTCGATATTATAATACACTCCGCAACAAAATTTTTCATCGAAAAATTGCCATTTTTCAAATGCTTGTAACTCGGTCAATTTTCATCGTATTGAGATAATTTTGTTTTGTTTTGTAGGGAATTACGTGTACTTTCAGGAAAAAATAACGTCCAATAACTGCGAGATAATGTCACATTGCTATATCTTAATCAAGCCTACCAACTTACGTTTGTAAATTTGCACGTTTTTTGACTCCAAACCCTATGCGCCTAAGGCCTTTAGTACCGTGTATTGCCACCTCACTGACTAATCACCTTACCTAAACGTTCTTGCATATTAATGCATATTCTAATTGTTACTAGTTTTTATCAGTAATTTTCCAGACAAAAAAAAAGTTATGCAATTTAAAGAGAATTTTCTTGTACAAAAAAATTTTAATAACTCATGACTCAAGGTTATATGCGATTTTATTGGTATTTAACATTTAAAATTTTACTTTTTTAAATGAGTATTTAAATAATTTAAAGATTATTATATTTTTAAGAATGAATTCTGATTTTATAGTAAAAAGTTTGATATTTAAATATATTTTTTAAAGAAAATTTTTTAGTAGAATCAACGAGATTAGCAAAGTAAATAAATTAAAATATTTAATTTGAAATTCCATGTAAACATATTTTTATGCGTTTTTTAAGTAAAATTTTCGTTTAATACTTAAACGATTTTTTTTTTCAGAAATTGCGGGTGCAAAAACAACATAAATTTAAGAGATTTAATAATACTTTTTTAAAGAAATCCGTTCTCGCACAATCTTCTAGAAAATATATATTTTTAAACATTTATTATTTTAACAAAATTTAATTATATATTTTTATAAAAATATTTTTATTATTAAATATTTGGTGAGACATTCTCATTTGTTGTCGAATCTTGACTGTCCTGACGCGTCATAGACGTACATACTATGTATTTCGTAGTACATTTCGTATTATGAATTAGAACATTAAAAAAATAAAGCATTATTCAATTTGATGAAATATCATTAAAAATTCGTTTTTTTTTTGTTTTATTATTTAAAAATTAAGCATTAAAAATTTTTTATTTTGACTCTAATGAACGTTCTAACACATTCTTTGATACTTCTAGAACACATTTCTAAAATAAAAAAAAAATGAGTTTTTTGATTATTTTTGACTGTACCCTACCCTTAACAAATAAATCTAAAATCTAAGTTCACGACATTAAGCATAATTCAAGGAATTCGCATTGTTCTCAAAACAGAACGAATGAGAGAGAGAGAGAAAAATTTTGATAAGTATTCAGGCTCAGAGATCCGTATAACTTTATACATTAGCAGGCAAAGAAAGTATTGTCTGCGCGAGTCTGAGCGCAGCCAGTGCAGGTCTGCTCTGTGTTGGGAAACATGATCGTCTCTCTTTAAACCCTTCACGTATCGCACACAGGAGTTCTGTAAAACCTGGAGTCTTGTCCTAACTTTCTGTGAGGCATCCAGTAACACAACTGAGCAATAGTTTAGACGAGGAAACATCAAGGGGGGAGACTGACACACCACAAAAGTAGTGGTTCAGGTCATCCGGCGAAAAGCTATTCAGCTCCTCCTCGCGACCGGAGATAAGTCCTAAATTTTTTAGCTCCTTCCAGACGTTGTTATTTTTTAGGGCATCAAATACTCTATTTTGGTAGTACGTGGTCTTGTCCGTCTCAGTCATAGCGTCTGCCTGTCTACGGAGAGTTAAGAATTCCTCCAGGAATTTACTTTCCTTTGAACGGGAGTAACGACGATACAGGGCATTACGTCTGCGAATCAGCTGGGCGAGCTCCGCACTAAGCCACGGAGGTTTATTCTTCCTGGGAATTACCTTCTTTGGTGGAGCTAAACTGCCTAATACCGCCGTGAGGTTATCACGGAGACAGCCCAGTGCTGTATTCACATCGATAACTAAAGCATCAAATAGCGTCCAGTCACAGTTATTCAGGTACTCAATTAGAGAGGTGGAGGAAATATTTTTAAAATCGCGATATTCAAGTTCTTTATTTGAATATGAACACGTTTTATATGACATTATTAAATTGACAACGTTGTGTTTACTGTGAAATGGTGCCGGGGTGTTATTGTGCTCAAGTATAACGTTGTTATCATCCACGAACATTACGTCGATCCAGGTGCGACACGTGGAAGTGAAATGCGTGGGACCATGCTGGACCAGTTGTAGCGAAAATTCAGTCAGCAATTTGCGAAGAAATTTGGCATCATCATTCTCTTTCAGAAGATCAAACATGAAAATACGCAACTTATCGAGAAAATCTGGATCTTTGGTAAATGCTATCTTGGGCGGCCTATAAATCACAGCTGCGAATACAGGAGGAGAGTTACCATCCTGGATCTCGCAGAAAATAAATTCTGGAGCCCCAGGTTTTCTTTCCCTCTCCGTATTCGAGCTTGCTAAAATTTGGCATTTCAATGATGTGCGTACATAAAGTGCTACACCCCCTCTGTTTACGTTGCGATCTTGTCTGATTATTGTAAAACCTTTTATTTGCACGACTTCATCTGACACTACCGGGCTCAATCAAGTCTCAGCAACTCCAAAAAGGTTATAGGAAAAACCATCAAAAAGAAGCTTGATTTGTTCAACGTGAGCTCTCAGAGAAATGACGTTGAGAAAACCCATACTTAACCCACTTCTGGTTCCCCCTGGCTTCCCAGCGGCTGCATCTTGTCAAACAGAGCCAGTGTTTACGTTTTGGTCGCAAGGACTATTTTTGCTATTTTTACTAGTTTTATTTTTATTTTTAGTTTTTGCAACCTTTGATTGTTTTACTGTGTCCACGGCGGAGACATGTGATTCTAGCCTATCTTCACTAAGTTCTTCTGTGGGGCCCTTCCTGGAATTTTTGCCGGCAGATTTCATTTGATCGTCTTTTCCTGTTGTTTCTTTAAAATAGAGGGCAGCAATCGACTGCAGGTCCTAGCTAGTTTTGAAAGTGTGGGATTCACTGCCTTCTTACAAGGAATGTACCCTGCCTGAGCCAAACCAAATTTAAAGCCTAGAGTTTTTGCTTTATTTCTAAGTTTTTTAAAAGAAATATAATCTTCTTTGTTTAAATATTCATTTATATAAATGGAGGCTACGTAGAACCCCAGCTGAAGCGCTTAGAATCAAGATCTCTAGAGCTGAACCTATCATTTTAGATTTTGCAGTTAGAATTTGTTTGCATAGATGAGCGCTGGAAAGCTCAACCAGCAAAGCGGTGGCACTCCTCGAACCGTCTCCTCCTTTCTTGGATGTCAATGATTGGACCAATGAAATACTCTCAGGTGTTAAGGTAGACGAAAGCGAGCTCAGGACAGCAAATGCAAAGTCTTGTTGAACTATGTTGAGTTTAGCAAGATCTACGTTACTTGATATGACTATAGGGTTTTTAAGCTTCGCTTTCTCTGTGAACAGTTCATTCGTCCTTATTCTATTCGTGTTTAAAACATTTTTTCTACGAAAAAATTGATCATTGACATTTGATGCATCTGCCTGATCTACAAAGACAAAGTCGGAGACGGTCTGCACCACGGTTTCGACCCCAGTAGTCAAACTGCCGAAATTTTATCGATGGCATTAAATTCTTCGTTGAGTCTACTTTCTAGATTGAATAATTTATTTGAAACATTAGAAATTACGGATTTTTCAAAATTTAGGAGTCTGTTGTCAAAATTTGCAATTAACTTAGAATCAAGATTGTGTAAGATTTCACGCAAATTTTGATTTTCTTTTGTCAGCTCCGATTGCTTAGCTAAACACGCTTCCAGCATCATATTTTGCTTTACTATAAGTTCTGTTATTTTGAGCAAATTATTTTCCATTTGATTAAAGATTTCCTTATTAATTGGAATAAATTTTAATGAATCTTCAATTCGATCAAATTTGCTCAAAATTGTGGTGTTTAGCTGGTCGAAAGCTGACAAAATTTCGGAGGTTTTAATAGAGTTGACTACTGGGGTGGCGATCGCAGCGCCACTTGTATTATTACTAGATATGCTTAAATTAGACCTGACTCTTAGCTGACTAGATGCGGAGTTGTTCTTGAAGAGCGGAGTGGACGTTTCAATGTTTCCCATTTCTTTCAGTTGTTGCAGTTGTTTCTGTTGTCTCTGTAGTGGTTTCGGTTGTCTTTGGTCTCGTATTAGTCTCTCGTTGTTGTTGCTGTCGTCACTTGTGCCGTTAGAGTTGATAATTCCAGATAGTTGAGGTGTTTGGGTTTAAATAGCGCAATCTGGACATTTGAATTTGGCGGTCTTCAAAACTGTATTGTCGACTGTGCATCTTCTATGGATTAGATTTTGGCACATCGAGCATTGCAAAAATGATTCCTTTGTTCTTGAAGATTGTAGACAAATGACACATGTTAGGGTCGAGTCATTGTTTTTGCTTTTCTGCGGTGTTGCCATCTTCTGAGCAAATTTGAAAATTCTTCTCGAGGAAGGGGGCCACGAGAGCGATGACGGCGCCAAAAGAAAGAGAGAGCGAGAGAGAGAGAGAGAGAGAGAGAGAGAGAAACCTGTCGAAGACTTTAAATTTTAAATCATAAGGGAAATTCATCCTATCCCACGCTCCTTATCATGTTTACACTCCCCGCTCACCTTCCAATGCGAGTTTTCTTGCTGAGTCCTGGCGAGTAAGATTTTCAGTTTCTCTTTTCGCTTTTAAATGAAAGGACCGAGACTTAAGTATTTTTCAAAATGGAAAACACTGAATAACTTCGAATTCCCCAATGATTTTTCGGAGGTCGATGCGATTATCGAAAATCACATCTTGGAAAGGTTTAGTGCGGAAATTGCAACAAGTGCTCTTTTGCGCGAATCAATGGAGTGTGTTGATACTGTGCAGAGTGTGGATAATAATAGTTTTTACCCGCCGCCATCGTACTGGCCGCAGTCAGAGCTTGTTCAGCAAGAAGTGGAAGATTTGAATTGGCTCGATGAGCTTTTAAAAGAAGCACTGCCAGAGCAGTACGCAACGATGCAGGAACAGCAGCTCGCAGAGCAAGAGCACCAACAGCAGCAGGAGCAGCATGCAACGGTGCAGGAACAGCAGCTCGCTGAGCAAGAGCATCAATAGCAGCAGGAGCAGCACGCTACATTTATTATTTATATGATGTTCTATTGTTATGTTAACATTTTTTTATAGTATTTCAGAATATGAAAAAATCATATTGAACATTATTTTTTTAATGAACACCAATTTTTTTAAAAATGTCATTTGAATAGATATGTATATATGTATTATATAATTTTACAATAAATTATCACATTAGTGATCAAGTTAGTTAACACCAAAACAAATTAAACGGGTCTGGGAAGTTATGTAGTAAGTATCATGAGACTTATTTGGAATTGATCAATGTATTACTTAAGTCTACATAATTACTTTCGTAAAAATTAGTTTGTTAGGAATATAACAAACTAATTTTTACTAATAACAAATCATTGTATATGTAGTGTAAAATAGTTAAGTAAATTATGTGATTGATATGCATGAGTGTGAAATAGTTCATTTTGGATATAAGTTGTAATTTTGGTTATTAAAATATTTAGGAATTGAAAACTTGAATGTTTTACTTTGATTTCATTACTTTTTTAACCTGTGATTTCGTTGTAAGATTATTTATCTACTAACATACTTTAGATATATTTTGCCGTTGCTGTTATTGAAATATTTATAAATTCAAACTCTATTTTTACTATGTGATTGAAATCACTGTTAATATGGAATACATTAAACTCGCCTAACTTTTTACTTTGGTTCAAAGTTAATTTTTTTATAGAGTTTTCAGTCCTTTTTTAGTAATTTATTTAAGAGGGTTATATACTGAAAAAGGTTCCAAAAATCAATTCTTTTTTTATTTCATTTTTAATTCTATAATTTATCTAAAACGTAGAAAAAAATTTTCAGGCACAAATTTCAAAAGTTTCAAAAGTTATAGCTTATTGTAATTTTCTAAAAATAGTAAAATTACTAAAGAAATTACTAAAGAAAAGTTTGCTAAAGAAATTATTGTAAAAATATTTTAATTATTATTTTAACATTATCAAACTTTTTGTATGCATTACATATTATCCTGTATTGATTTGATAATTTGATAAAAGAAGTTCAATTTTAAAATTTCGAATATGTGTGCTCATCACGTTTCAGTCATGTCGCCACAGTCGCCATATACTGTGAGTTTTGTCAGCTGATCGCTTTTTATTCCTAATGTTATGTCTCAAGCATACGTTGAGGTTAAACATGTTTGTTTATTCTTCGGAGTAAAGCTTACAATTATTTAATATCTTCAAAGAAAATACTCGTGGATATAGTGCTACTATTTCAAAGCAGGTAAATTTTAAAGTTTCATTATCATTTTCAGCTGCCAAGCTAAAAAGACGTTTCATTTTTCTATTTCAGGTTCTCTTTAGCCTACATCAGGCTTTACTTTTTAGTATTTTTTGATACATTGTTGAATTTTAAATTTTATTAAAAAAGTGTAATTTATAAGTGCTGTAATAGATTGTCACTTTCCAGCAGTGTGGCAGGATTCCTTCATTTACAGAGATTG
Source organism: Ormyrus rosae (assembly GCA_035047165.1). NCBI lineage: Eukaryota > Metazoa > Arthropoda > Insecta > Hymenoptera > Ormyridae > Ormyrus > Ormyrus rosae. Next base: position 7,347 of record JAWWML010026530.1, read on the forward strand.
TGCTGGCTTGCACATCATGCACCTAGACTACAACAAGCTTGCTCTTTTTGGAGAGGGAAGCATTATGAAGTTTTTGATTTAGTAATGATGCTGATACTACTCGAGTAATGCTGATACAAGCTTTTAATGGCAGTATTCGACAAAGAAGTGCATTAATTACTTAGAGGAGTCATTTTCTTTCTGACAAGAGAGTGAACATCTTTAGTCATCTTTAACTTTTCAAGATAAGTGATATTTATAGTTTAAAAAGTTAGTGCTGTGCCATGGTGCCTGTGCGAGTGTTATGTTTTCAGAATAACAAATTTTTTAATTACTGTTTTCTGAAAACTTTGATGTTTAAGAATTTGACGTAAACTCCAGACTGAACCGATAGACGAATTATCATCTAACAGGTCTCAAAATCTTTTTTTTTTATCTCTTACTGGACTGATGCACATTTTTGTTAAATTTTTTTGGTTTAGTATTTTTAAATTAAGAAAAATTGAGAAAATTGAGAAAATTTGTTAAAAATCTACCAATATTTTTCTGTTTTTCTTAATTTAAAAATACTAAACCAAAAGCATTTAACAAAAAATGTGCATCAGTCCAAAAAGACATCAAAAACATGGATTTTAAGCCCTATTAGATGACAATTCTTCTATCGGTTCATTCGGGAGTATACGCCAAAGCAAAAAATTTGAGATAGCAATATCTCTGGATCAAATGGGCCTACAGAATACAGTTTGGGCTTATTTGATTAAAATATGCTATATTTTTTATAGGTATTTTAAAAAGAATCCTTAATCATACAGATTTTTTTTCAGGTCTCTTTAGAGGAGGGAAAAATCAGTATGTAACCCCCTTAATATTCTGGAATATTTTAGATATATTTTGTAGTTGCTGTTATTGAAATATTTATATATTTAAATTATATTTACTATATGATTGTCATCAATGATAGTGCGGAATACATCAAACTCAGCTAACGGTTGCTTTGGTAAAAGTTAATCTTTTTACGGAGATTTTTTTAATCTAATTTTAGAAAATATTGATACAACCTGTTACCGAGCATCCTTTTCTGTTTAGTAAATTTTTCATTTGAATTTACAGATATTTCATAAATCATAAGTTTTTAAAATTAGCTTTATTCCAATTTTGCACTTTGATAAAGCCAAACATTTTTTAAATAAAATGAAACACTCCAGAAAAAGGTACATTTGTTGGCATAAGCAAAGAAATTAGTCATTGTGTACCTACATTATAAACAACATACAAAAAATGTAAAAACAAGCCATTAAATTAAAATTTTACAAATTTAATTTGGTATACTAAACTTTTTTTAACAAAAAGTAATTCCAGCAGGTGCAATAATTTGCATTACACGGTCGATGCGCAGAAAATCAAAAGTTATTCCTGCAGACGATGTCTAGGTGTCCAGGAACACCTTCAGTGCGATGAGACATCGTCTACAAAGCGATCCATTTAGAGCACCGTTCATGCGCCAAAAATAGAAAGGTGTTCCTGTAGGTGACGTCTAGGTGTGCAGGAACACCTTCAGGACTATAAGACATCGTCTACAAAGCGATCCATTTAGAGCACCGTTGATGCGCCGAAAATCGAAAGTTGTTCCTGTAGGTGACGTCTAGGTTTCCAGGAACATCTTCAGGGCGACAAGACATCGTTTAGGAGGTGACTCAATAAAATGGTCTTTTAGAAAAAAAAAAGAATTTTTGATGCCCTTTAAGAGATAAAAATAATTTTGGAATGCTACAATGTTTAACGAAATTATTCTTTTAAATAAAGTGATCGCGTATTAATTGCAAAAAATTTTTAATATATCACGATATTTTAATAAATGTACCATTAATTGTTTCTGCAAATGTATTATCAGATCGAAAAATACGTCTTTTAGAGAATGAAAATAAACTGCTTCCTTTCATCATTCTCAAGTACGATCTTGTAAGTGTTTCACATAAATGAAGCTCTTCTATTTATTTTTTATCAGTCACCTATGAATTTACAAAGTATCTACATTCGGACTGTTCTGATATTTTTTCCGATTTTTCATTATTTTTTAACGTGTGTAACGGTGGGACTTAAAGATCCCGTGGGGACTGCAATCTACAATCCCCGCCGTACGCGTGGAGAACCAGAAAGGTTACGAAAAACACGACGACTAGAGTTAGATCAAAATTAGTTAAAATAATTCCGAGAACTGCCAACAAAATCGAAATCCCCGAAGACTCTCGAACTCGAGGCGACCGTGCGGCAAACCCCAGAGAGAGTAACCTTCGGCGAACCTGCAAGATCAAAATCCTAAACAGTAAATTGTACTTACGTACAGAGAGTTAGTACTTGTAAAAAAGAAAACAAGTATGACAAACAGGGCAATCGAAACATGAGTAGGTGACTCGCATAGAAGGCAAATATTTCACAAGCTGTTTCAATGCCAAAATTTTACGACAGCAAATTGCCGAAAAATCATAAATGCAAAACTGCCGAAAGGGAGGCAGATGTATAATGCAAGCGAGCTTGCAAGGGACCAGGAAATACCACATGTCCCGAAAATAGTGCTCGGCCAAAATTGGCCAAAACCATCATCAGATATGACAATGATTAAGAGAAAATAATCAAAAAGTAAGACTTAGCTTTTAGTTCGCCGTAGAGATGCCTTGCTTGGTCGTTCGAGCCGAGAGATCCGATGCGTAGATCGTCGGGTGTTGGTGACGGAGTCCCGCTGTAGAGAAATAGTCGACATCGGTGCACGCTCTTAAAATATCGCTCGGGAAAAAAATAGAAAATAATGAACGATAGGAAAATTCGTAAAATTAATGTACGATATGCGAGGTGGAGTGACCAATCTGCTGGCTGCCTCTGAGTCGCTTTAATTCTATTTAAATTTTGTGACGTGGCGAAGCACAATGTCACACATATATAAAAAATTGATACTTTGTAACTAAAAAGCATTTTTTAAGACTTTATTAAAAAAAAAAAAAATTCTGAATAATAGTTTAAAAAAGTAAAACATTCCGTTACGTTCATATAAATTGCTATGACAGTGAATCTGCATGGTACAGATTTGAATGCAGAAATCTATGTAGCTGTTTGGAAGAGACTTTCATACAGATTTCTACATGGATTCTGTATAGATTCCATACGGATTTTTTAATAGTTACATGATACTGATTTCCTCACAGATATCTATGCAGAAATCTGTACAGCGGTTTGGAAGAAATTTCCATACAGATTTCTACAAGGTTTCTGAATAGATTTCTGTACAGATTCCATACATATTATTTTAATTAGTTACATGATAGAGTTCCTCACAGATATCTGTATAGATTTCTGCATAGAAATCTGTACAGCGTTTTGGAACAGACTTCTATACAGATTTCTACATAAGAAACGACTCTAACGAATATAATATACAGAGTATCTCGTTTTAAATTACGAATCTGAATATCTCGTCAAGCGAGCTACCAATTTATCAGTAACCTTAACAATAGTTGTTCGATTCGGAGGGGGCCATAGTTCAGTAACCTTAAATTTGACCTTCACCTTCATTTTCAAGGTTATTTTAAGATCGATTTGTATTTTCTAAACAGGAACCCCTATTTTTTTGCTTTAGGTTCAGAAAGGGCTGGAAATTTTACGTTCAGATGCTTATCCACATTACAGGTTGAAAAAATCTGTATCGATCAAAATCTCAGCCAAAAATGTCAAGATGAACATGAGGGACTGTATTCTATTCACGTTTTAAATTGCACACCAATATCTTGTGAGAAGAATCAACAATCAAAAAATAACTTAAACAAGAATTTTTAAGATTGAAGAGGACCATGTAGGTCGATATCAGATCTGCATGACACCCCCACAAGGCGCTGAGGTACTCAATTTTGTTTTTTTTTTTTAATATCCCTATTTTTTATTGCAGAATTTGATTCTACTGAAGAAAATAAGACCAAAAATATGTCTAATATCTAGGCCTTATTCGGGCCTTATCCATGAATAAGGTTCGAATTTTCTTCAGTAGAATCGAATTCTACAATAAAAAATAAGAGTCTCTATCAAAAAGACAAATTTGAGTACTGTAGGTTCTCATCAAGGAATCGCGCGGATCTACATAGTTAGATGGCCCTCTTCAACTTCAACCATTCTTTTCAAATTATTTTGGGATTCATGGTTCTCATGAGATATTGATGTATAATTTAAAATAAGAATATAATAGGATCACTCGTGTTTATTTTGATATATTTTACCTCTAACATAGATGCATATCATAACATAAAATTTCCCGCTCTTTCAGAACCTGAAGTAAAAAATAGGGGTTTCTATTTAAAAAATACTATCGTCAAGTTTATTTTTAGATTAATGGTGTGCCTGACGAGATATTCAGATGCGTAATTTATAATCTGTATAATTTTCGAATCTTCTTTTAAAATTATAAAATACTGTAATAAATTATGAGTAAATGAGTTATATAAATAAATATAGCTATTAATCAATTTTAATATGGTTACAGATAATTATTGAAACAGATATTAAGTGGCCTAATGGATTGACGCTTGATCTCATAGCAGAACGTATTTATTGGGTTGACGCAAAATTAAATATTATTGGATCATGTAATTACGACGGTGCTAACAGGCGGACTGTTCTGCACTCTTTAGAAAGTTTAAAACATCCTTTCAGCATTACAATGTTTGAAGATTATGTTTATTGGACTGATTGGGATAAAGAAACTATTTTTAAAGCCAACAAATTTAATGGTAAAAATGTACAAGCTATTACATCTCTCAGATCTTTGCAGCACCCTATGACTGTTCACGTTTATCATCCTTATAAGCAGCCTGATGGTGTTAATTTATGCCAAACTGTTAATGGACACTGCAGTCATTTGTGTTTACCATCACCAAAAATTAATAGAAATTCACCTTTAATAAGCTGTGCTTGCCCTGACAATCTAATATTGCTACCTGATGGACTTATGTGCATTGAAAACAGTAAGATAAATTATATTATTTACTAAAATATCTTTAATATAAATATTAAGCTGTGATAGTTAAGGTGATGATGATAATCCGAAATCAAAGAATTATTATAATTAATTTTAAAATATGTTTCGCTCTTACCTTCGTCATTAGAGCAAGTGGGGTCTCCCTGGGTTTACCAGGGAAGAAGAATGAGTGAGCCAGTGAAGCAAGGATAGATAGCTAGATAGATATTTATTTGTAACAGAGTACAAAAGGGAAACTCAATACAGTGAGCATATTAAAATTAGCAAATAATAATCGTATAAAACTAAAATAAATTCAAATGTATAATACAATAAAATAAAAATAGAATAAAAATATTGCACAAAAAATATTGCACTAAATGATATCACAGTCTTCGAACTAACTAGTTAATACTATAAAATTACCGTAAGTCAAGTTAATGAAATTAGTGATATCACAGAAATGCTCACAAATAAAATAAAAACCCCGATACAAATTTTTAAATTTTGACTAAAATAGCTATCAGTTACGGATTAAAACTATTTACATACATTGATCCACACACACGCACCCTGATATTTACATAACACACTCATTCTTTAAAAACATACTTACCTTAAAACTAATATGTAAATGGACCGAAACAAAATAAATTAAACATTTTAACGCCATCCAGTTCAAGGAAATGCATCCGAATTGCTGTTTTGAAGCTACCGAGAGAAGCTAAATTCTTGATCGCGGCAGGTAGGGAGTTCCAGGAGCGGGCACCCTGTACCATAAGAGATCGTAACCCCGTTTGACCACCCGAGGTCCCAGTTCCTTGGTGTTTCTTCTCACAGGCGCCTTGGATTTGCAGAATAGTTTTGATAAGTAGTCATGCTCAGAAATACATATGACTTTGTACATCAACAGGCAGAGAGTGTATTGCCTGCGAGAGTCGGTACGCATCCAATGCAGGTCCGCTCTGTGCGGGGAAACGTGATCATCTTTCCCTAGTCGCCTCACATAATGTACGCAGGAGTTCTGTAAAACCTGTAGTCTCGTCCTAATTTCCTGTGAAGCATTGAGCAATATAATTCAGCAGTAGTCTAAATGAGGCAACAATAGCGCCTTTGCCAGTCGCTTGCGAAGAGCCTCGGTGTAGTTTCGAAAAAAATCAAAGACTATATAAAATTCGATTGAATTTTTTAGTAGGGAGAGAGAGAAAGAGAGAAATAGATAGATATTTATTTGTAACCCGATTACACATTTTTATAAAATACAGTTGGCCTATTAAAAGAAAAAAATAGTTTGTAAAAATATCGCAGTCAACATTAAAATAAAATAAATTATAAAAATAAAAAAATAAAAATAAAATAAGAATAAAAATAAAATAAAAGTAAAAAATATATTGCACTGCGTAATAACACTGTCATTTTATTACTAATTTTACTATAAAATCACAGTAAGTCAAGGTGTTAAAATTAGCGGTACCACACTAATGCTTCCAATAAGTCAGACATTAAAACTAAGAACACACATACAGCAATTCATGCACATCCAACTATATACATAGCAAAGGGTATCCCCCATTATAATAGTGAAAATGACACCCGTCCTGGAATTGCCAATTTTTTTTACAGTTGCTTAGGCACGCAAAATGAGGACCTCTCATAGTACTTTTAGCTCCCCACCTACTCCCCCCTCCCTCCACCACACAAAAATCTGATTTTTTCATAAATAATTATTTTTAGCAAAATCATTGCATTGGGAAAATCCGAAAAAATTTGAACATATACTACATAAAAATACACATCTTCTCAAATATTTTCATAATTTTAGAACCTCAAGAAGGGATTAAAAAAAAATAAAAAAAAATTAAAATCGCTCTATAATTGAACTCCATTGCGTTTCAGGCATAAAATTGTGTCGAGAAG
>JAWWML010026551.1:0-14236 GCA_035047165.1 Ormyrus rosae
ATTTTATTATGATTGTTTACATTAGTTTCAGCAATATAGTTCAAATCAAATATAAAAAATTACTTTTCTTTGGCTTACTAGGGAAAATTCAATTTACTTGTATTTTTATTTAATGTTCTTCGAAAGGAAGATAGTGCGAAAAGGTAACACCAGGTTAAAATCACCTTTTTGCTCTTGTATTGAACATTAATATTTTGATACGTATTGTATCAAAATATAAATATAAATATTTGTATTGTACAAAGCTTGATTTATCACATGGATTTTTATTTAAGTTTGTGCGAAATCGGGTTTTGCGCAGTTTCCAAAATTCTGTATTTAGGACTTAAACATTCCAAAAACAAAATTTTTATTTAAATTTAATTGGAGAGAGAAAAATAAAATATTAATACAAAAATAATTAAGTAATTAAATAAAGAATAGTTTCAAATTATGTTTTTGAAATCGATTGTTTTTAATGAATCTCAGAGGTAATATTCGAACGATAAATTAGTTAGGAAGAAGCTAATTGCCAATGAATTGGCAGCGGATTTTTTCTGCTCTGCTTTTCTTTAGCCATGACTACATAAGCGCGTTTGCACGCGTTTGCTCGTGTGAGAGGGATTCAATGCTGCTATAGTAGCGTCATAACATAACCTCGCAGATATCTTGATCATTTTGTGTTGAGTCAAATTGCGAATTTAGTTCCATTTTCTTTTTACGTAAAATAATATTAACTCACGATCCACTCACAGTTTGGCTCAAGATAGCTGTTTTATTTATTTTCTGATTCTGCTACAGTATGTAGAAATGCATGTACGTTCATAAGAAGCTATCGAAATGGTGTGTAAAATTATAATTTCGACAGCATGGAAATCACCATTGAAATCACTAGTTTTTCTAGTAATTTTTAGTTGCGAAAACGCGAGCAAACGCGTGCAAACGCGCTTATATGGCCATGGCCTTTCCTAACTTTCTGCTTCTTTTCTATCTGCTATTTGTACTCAAATGAGTTTTGTTTTTGCTGCCGTCGTCCTTATGATTACCTTACTTTACTTGTCCTCTGTTCTTATTGTTTCCATGTCGTGACTACCCTTTTATCCAGGGTTTATTTAACTTTCATTCTGTTTTATTGGGTTTAATTAATTCTAACATTCCTCTTGTTCGTTTCCACTTTTTTCCTTTTCCAATTTATTTTCTTCACTTCAACCTTGCAATTCCATCTTCCTTTATCCATTTACCTTTTTCTTTTGTTTCCTTGCATCTTTCTGACACATGTGTTATGTTTTCATCCTCCTCGTTGCATAATCTGCACTTTTTTTCTTGTTTTTTTTTCCACAATTAAAAGCTTCTTCTTTCGATCTCCATTCTATATCTTGCCACCATTTCTAGACTGTTTTTTATTTTTATTTTTATTTCATCCTTTCTCTTTTTTTTCCTGTTATCTGTTTTAATTCTTCGACAAATCTTGATTTTTCTACAGTTTCTCTCTCGATTCTTGTTTATTCAGGTCCTTTAGTTTCTTGTCCTTCCCTCATTTTTCTTGACCATTCTCTTCCTGACCACCCTGTCTTCTACATGAATCTTCTTTTCATCTCTTTTTTTCCTCCGTTTTTTATTTTTGATGTTCTATCTTTCTCATCTTTCTTCCTTCTTCTTTTCCAACATGCCATTTCTAATGAATTCTCTTCTATCTTTCCTAATTTTTTTTCCCAGCTTACTATTCTTTTACCTGCTTAGCATTCTATTGAATTTCTTCCAGTGTCAGGCATGAATATGCGTGCTGGGATTTCTCTTTCTAACTTTAGCACCCATTTTATATATTTTTTTTAAATCTTTTTTATTCATATTTCCACTCCGTACATCATTATTCCTTTAACAATTATCTTGCTTAACAATAATCGACCGATTTTCCAGGTAGCTAGCGGCGATCCCGACCCCAGAAATGCCAGTGGAGACGGTCACAAAAGCCTTTTTCTGGATTTGTCTTCACGGAGCCCCGATCACTACTCATCGAATCAAGGAACGCAGTTCGAGTCGGAGCTCTTTAGTGCGTTGGCAAGTCGTTTTGGCGCACAGGGTACTCATAAACCCCATACCATCCGCCAGCTAACGGCATGGTCGACAGATTTTACCGCACCCTAAAGGCGACCTCGATGTGCAGCCCTGAAACGCCTTGGCCAGATTTCCTGCCTTTAATTCTACTAACAAGGAGAGTATACGACATGTGGGTAATGGATTTTCCTGCAACTTTGGGATATGTTTTCTAATGTTAAAATATAAAGGAAGCCGCGTCCATTCGACCTAACGCTCAATTTTTCAAAAGTTATGTGCTCTTTTATAAAAAATTTAAGAAAAATCGATTTTTGTCTAGTCACGTATAACTTTTCAACTATTAATGGTACAGTATTTTAACTCCCGGCATTCGAAAGGTGAGATCAAATCCTATTGATTAAAAAAAATTACATCAAAAAATCTTTATTTGTTCAAAAGTTATAGTGAAACAAAGAATGACCATTAAAGTAACATACAAAATCTACTTATATAATTTTAACCTAATTTTATTGCAAATTTTTATTTAGCTACGACTTTTGAACAAATAAAGATTTTTTGATGTAATTTTTTAATCGATAGGATTTGATCTCACTTTTCGAATGCCGGAAGTTAAAATACTGTACCATTAATAATTGAAAAGTTATACGTGACTAGACAAAAATCGATTTTTCTTAAATTTTTGATAAAAGAGCACATAACTTTTGAAAAATTGAGCGTTAGGCCGAACGGACGCGGCTTCCTTCATATTTTAACATTAGAAAACATATCCCAAAGTTACAGGAAAATCCATTACCCAAATGTCGTATACTCTCCTTGTAAGACTGCACCACTTTCAAGGAAGATCTCAAAGCATCCCCGGCAGAGATGCCATACGGTGTAGCACTACGCATTTCTGGCGAATTCTGCTTTACTAGCAGCATCTGAGCATGACCGTGCGATTTCGTGGCCAAGCTCAGGAAATTTTTTCTTAATATCAAAGCTGTGCCGGCGTCGAAGCACGTAAACAGCACCCACTTTTTTTAAAGGACCTGCGCAGCTATACTCACGTTTTTAAGCAGGTGGATTCAATTAGAAAACAGCTCAGGCCTCCATACGCAGGTCCACGTGAGATTGAAAAGAGACCGACCGTTGAAAGGACGACCGGACCTATATTATCAAGATCAACGGTGTGGAAAAAACTATCTTCAACGAACGCTCTTAAAACGGCTTGCATAGAAGCCGATTCACCGCAAAGCTCGGAATCTCGAGGAAACTAGCTGTCAACCCCCAGCATCCAACCATCATTTTAGTCTCTACAGCGCACAGGCAAAAGGGTTTCATTCCCCTTATCGCTGCAGGACAAGGCCACTAAAGAGAAAGTAGATGTGGCGGTCGACCCACAACGAGCGCGTGAGCCAGCAGCGCGAGCTAAGAGACGGAATTGGCCCGTGCCAATCTGTACTGTCACAAGGAATAGTAATATAATTAATGCTTAAAAAGTAATTCCTACTGTTTAGATATTTCGGAGCACTCTCCATGCTTCACAAAATCCAGCCGTAGCTTTTTTTTTTAATAAAATAATTCGATTAAAAATAATAATCTTTTACTTAAGATTTCAAAAATGCATGAAAGTAATGATTTTTATTACATTTTATCATTATAGATATTCACCATGTACATCATCATATAGTTTGTTTCTGGAAACACCAAAAAAATAAATAAATAAATAAATGTAAATTGATTAGACTTTTACAAGTCTTATATAATAAATTTAAATGGAAAATCCTTATTATAAAAATCCCACGCGAGATTTGTTCGGTTTTCGAGTATTTATCGATCTCGAGGATATCGAAATATGACTCGAGTTTATAGAATTATAAAAAATAAAATTAAGAATGAATTGAAAATGCGCGCCGAAATCAGCCCAGTGGTTATTAGCATACACCAGTCTAATATTTTCTTTTTTCTTTTAATCTTATTTAACGTCGCTCTATTTAGGCTGCCAAGGTTAAAGCTAAAGCACGTATGTTTTACGACAGTGGTGCTTGTTTCGATTGGTAGAGACTAGGGCCCATGAGTTCGCAGTACGAATCAATTCCCTTCGCTCTTGCGCTCTCGCCCGACCTCATCGAGCGTGGCTCACGAACCAGACCCGCAACTAGTGTTGCGAAATGACCGTCATTTTAAAATCCGTCTTGTGACGCTAAAAATGACACTAAAAATGACGTCACGTGATCGCCACGAGCATTACAAAAGCAATATTCAAAATTTCGTTGCCAAAATGACGGTAAAAAAAAAAATTGTCACGTCACAGGACTGGTTCCAAAAAAAAAATTGTCACGCAAGTCTCTAGCCACTATGATGGCGAAATGACGGTCACAAATTTTTTGCTCATGTCACGAACAACGATTTTTTTTTAAAGTATTAATATTTTTAAAATTTATCAAGGATTACGGAATTAAATATCATACTTTAAATTAATTTTCTTAAAATTAATTTGAAAAAAAGTCACACAAGCCTCTAGCCATTATATAGTGGTAAAATGACGATCTTGTGACCGTCACGCTGCAACACTACCCGCAATAGCACCCTGCCCCCCCCCCCCGGCCCCAGCCTGCAAAATTGTAGTTTAAAAAAAAATACAAATCGACGTATTTTCATTTCCACCATTCAATAATGCTCTTCTTTCTATTTCCTCAGTTTTAGTTTTTCCAAAAAAAATTAAAAAAGTTTGCAAAATTTCTTTTCACTATTACCCAAAATATAATTATGTTAATTGTAAAATAAACGAATAGGACAATTCCTCCAAACTTCTTTTAATTTCCTCCGCTATTACATTTAAGGAAATTTGAGAATTTTAATTGTTTTAGCCAAAAAACAGTTTCCAGGCAGAACTTTAAGAGAACGACGTACTGCGCATGCGCGAACATGTTTCCGCAGATAGCGGTAAAATCAAATATGATTTTATCAATTATGATTTTTAACAAAAAAAATAAATAAATAAAAAAATAAAAAAGAAATGCATAATCCGATTGTCCTTTTCTATCTTACTAAAGAAATATATTTCCCTCTGTATCTTGCTGTGAGCGCGACTGCAATGCGCTCAGGTTTAGTCGCTACGAACGAAAATTCTCAAATTTCCTTTAATGTCATTTCCTTAAATGTAATAGCGGAGGAAATTAAAAGAAGCTTGAAGGAATTGTCCTATGTATTTATTTTACAATTACCATAATTATATTTTGTGTAGTATTAAAGAAAAGTTTTTCATACTTTCTTAATTTTTTTTTTTTTTTTTTTAACAAAAAAGGAGTAAATAGAAATAAGAGCATTATTGAATAAAGTTAATGAAAATACATCGAATTGCAGTTATTTTTTTTTTTTAAATCACAATTTTGCAGGCTGGGGTAGGGGGGTCACAACAGCCAACCTTATTAGTAATTAGTACTCATGCACTTAGCGCAATCACAGTACTTAATAAAGTGTCGACAAATCAAGTGCATCGCGATCCTCCAGGACGATCGGCGGGTGTGAGCTCCATCCCCGTCACCGTAAATTTCGGCTGACATTTCTTTAAAAATGCCTCCGAAATTTGGGACTGACGGAGAAGTCTATATAATCATTTGTCTACAATCGTTTTTCCATAAATAATAAATTTAAAATACACTTTAAATAAAAGGGTATGATCTTAGAAATTATTTTTCAATTTGCTTTATTTATTAAAAAAAAAAAAAGACAAATTCAATTGGTTTTATTATATTTTACCCTTGAGTACAAATTTTTTAGATTTGAATTAAAAGAACAGTTAAAACCTTAATAAAAATGTTTCTTTTTTCAAAACTCAATTCTTCAGCAACTTATATGAGTTGCTAATACTATGCAAAATTTGTAGATTGGTAAATGTTTGCAAAATTTTTAGCAAAGATTGAAAAACCTAGATAAAGTTCAATAAAGTTTAAGCCAAATAATCATTTTTGCAAGAGAAATAAAACGTGTTGCAAGAAATAAATATTCAATTAACTCAGGGTAAAATACTTTAATTCTTATCCGACTATGTAACAGAAATTCAATCTTTTAAAGATTCTTCATTAATAAAGAAAAAATTATGTGAATAATAAAACGAGATAAAACATAATTTTAAAAACATACAGTTAATACAATATCTATAAATTCATTTTCACTTATACGATTGAAATTTATTAATTTTTATTTTACAGATAGAGGGTAAAATAAATTAATTATCTGATTTAGAAAATAAAGTTAATGAAGTTTCAAAAAAGTACCTCTTGTAGACAAAAGTGATTAATAGTTATCAAAAGGTCAATAAATATTAAAAGTAAAACTTTTCAAAGCACATGAATAATATTGCTGGAAAAAAGCTTATTTTATTATAGAATCTTCATCATATCTATATTAGTAAAAAATATTTTAATAGTTACTTTTTAAATTAGATTTAAAAGTATTCAAAAGTATTATGATTAAATCAATGTTTTGGATAAGGTACATATTTAGACATATTAATATGCATTAAATAAATTGCTTTATAACATGTGACATATCATTTACGATCCCTAAAGTGATTATTACAGAGAAAACAGAGAAATAAATTTTAAATTTTGAATGAACAATTTTAAACAGTGTATAACCTATAAAATATGATTAATTCTACACAAAATATATTAGTCTAGTAACTTACTGAAAAAAGACCGCAATTAATGTTTTTATTTTAATAATTATTGAATAATTTAAATTTATTTTGCTGGTATTTATTTAATATAATAAATTATTTGCCGAGAATTTAAAATTGTTGTGACTGACTTGATAAGAACGATTTCCTTCATTACTCTTTCTCCATATGATGGTCAAGTGCATTCCGGAATCCGGCATTCCGGCCAGAATTTACCCGAGCACTATATTATATACAGGGTTGATTTTGCAAAAATCTACACTCACAGTTCATGACTGTAGACAAGTAGCGTCACAACAGCAAATTGAAGAAACTGACGCACAAATAATACGATTTGATTTAATCAGGGTTGTTGCCGGAGCCCCCTTAAAATTATGACGTTTGTGTTTAATATTGCATAAGCAATCCCTTTATTAATTTAAATAATCAATAATAATATTTTTATTTTGTATTAAATAATCACGATGGTATTTTTTTGCGATTCCAGTTGATTTCGTCATAATATTTTTATTTCCTATGTATAATTTTGATGCACGCTAATAAAATATTTTGATTTAAATAAACATAATTTTATATATCCTAACCCTTACCATTAGCATTATAGTAAAGACGATTCATAGAGTTTGTAAATTTCTTTACTATACTGTAAAAAAATTAATAAATACAAAATTATTACAAAAAATTGTAAAATAACTATCATTCATAAAAAACCGCTGCCAAGTCATTGGCAGTTAGCTTCCCTATTGCAAAGATCTCATAAAATCCGATAAAAGGGAGCAGAAACCTCATAGAACCCGATAAAATTTTATTGAATGAAGAATTAGAGTTAATTATATAGAGAAAGCCAGTGTTGAGGTTGAAAAAAAGGTAAAGGTGGACGATAAAAACCAATAATAAGTAAATCACCAAGAGCGGTTGAGATTGAGATGGCAAGAGTTTCTAGAATTGATGGAATAGATGGGATATTATCAATAATTTTGAAAGGGAAAGTTTTACGAATAAAAATAGCGATACCTGCTCCCTGTCCTGTGACTCTATCACCTCTTGTTTTAGTAAAGCACAGAGATTAGAAGTGAGTTTGGTTTCTAAAAGAATGCGGATATTCCTCTTAAAATTCGAAGGGTAAGTCACGTATGGAGAACCGTCCTAAGATATAAGTCGCGTCAATCAAACGCGCCTATAGAATATACTAGTTTTCGATACAATGATCAGGTCCCAGTCCTTGCCTCGCGTCGTATTTTACTAATCTACTAGCTCAAATTTTTGTTTTACATTAATTGTACTTAAACCGTCAATTTTTACTCCGAAATCCCCTAATTAATGTATTTCATCTCAATTTTTATTTAAAATTGGTTGAAATTTTTAAAAAATTTTTGTGGGCTTACTGTATAACCAATTTTTAAGTTATTTGTGTAATTTTTTTGATTGGTAGGCAAAAATAAAACATTTTTCATTAACATAATACTACAATGTAAAATGAAGAAATTATGAAATTCTTGCTTTTTTTTTTAATGAAATTCGATAGAACTTTTGTACATTTTTTTAGATGTTTAATTGAAAATTGTAGATGTGCTTTTCTTTCAGTATATATAATTATACTATAAAATAAGATTTGATTTGCTAATATACATGAAATATAAACAACAGCCAATTATATTTAATAAAGATAATACACTGTTTAACAAATGTACAAATTTATTAAAATTTTTCTATATCAAAATGTAACAAATTTGTTAATCGCAATAAAAATATGTAAATTAACACTTGTTATGAGTTATTGATGAGTTGTAGTGGAAGCAGCTTTATGCTGAGCTTGAATAAATTCAGGATAATCGATGTAACCATCTTTATTCGTATCATCCATTTGTAAAATAGGATCAATTAATGTAACTAATTCTTCATCTTTAAATATTTTTTCCCCAGGATTTGCAGTATTTGGATCTTTATTTCCTTCTTCTGTAAAAATTTGACATAATATATTGATAAAAGCCACAGCTAATATTTAAATAAGAATTAAATTTAATAATTTATTTACCATGCCAATGAATTAAGGACTTAATTAGTTCACAGCCATCAAGTTTATTATTATTGTCAGCATCATGCATTTTAAAGTAATGAAATTGTAACTCTTGTTCAGACATTTTACTAGTATCCATAGGTACATCTAAATGTTCTGCAATATGCCTTTGAAATCAAATAACAATATTAATAATTTTATTTTTTCAAAATAAAATAAAATTTATTTTAAAATTTACTCTTTTTCTTGAGCAATATTTGCTGCATTAAGAACTTGTTGTGGTTGACCATGATGGTGTCCATGATTATGAGCTTCGTGAACTTGCTGAACTGGCACATGTTGTGCTGGAGGTACCTGTTGAGTTTGTGGTACTTGTTGATACTACAATAAATAAAAATTGTTTACTTTGAATGCATTGAAATATAGAATCTAAAGAATATTTTTAAATTTGAATCTATACCTGTTGTTGAGGTGCTTGGTATTGTGGTACTTGATGCTGAGGTACTTGATGCTGAGGTACTTGATGCTGAGGTACTTGATGCTGTGGTATTTGTTGCTGAGGAATTTGGTGAACATTGTGTCCATGTTGCGATGCTGGATGATGCTATGAAATTCAAAATTTATTTTAAAGTAAAAGTTAACTTCAATTTAATTTATAAGTAACAAGTTCATCTATTCCTTCACAAAATATAATTATTTGATAGTAAGTAAACTAGAGGTAATAGTAAGCTTTTAAAATAAGTTATGAACAAAGGAAAAATTACAAAATCTATTAAAAATAATCTTGGTAAACTTGGTTTTTTAAACAATTAAATATTTGTTATCAAACATATGTTTATAATTGCTTTAACGTGACACCAACCTGTTGATAATGTTGTGGTGGTACACCAGGTGCAATGCGATCCTGAGAATCCACATAATTAAATCCACAAAAAGTTATCACAAAAATCCATAATATATTCATTATGCAAATAAATTAAGTACAACAAAAATTAAAGGTATAATTCAAAAGCATAAAATGTAATTTTTTGAAATAAATATACAAAACGAGATTTTTTCTTTAAAAATTGTTCATTTTTGCGGATTTTTAATTAATTATTTAAGAGTGCAATAAAATGTACTACTTTATTTTATCTAATAACTTTTTGTGAGAAGTTCTCAAGTATTTGCGTCACTAAGGTTAGGTTTTCGTGGATACACGGTTGACGTGGAGACTGCGTATACTGTGTAATTCAACATGCGTTCTTCATTATACGTCAAGTAATATTTTTTTTTTATTATAACTCTTCTCATTTATTTTAACTGTTTTAAAATTGTTCAAAATAATTTTTAAAAATACTTAATTTTAATCGTTTTGATTATAACTATATTCTTTATATACAAGTATATTTTTTAAAATAAACAGTGCATTGGTTTTCTGTTCATTTAAGTTTTTTTCTGATTGTATGTTCAGATATTCAAGCAAATTGTGAATTAAAAACGTTGCTGAAAAAAATGTATATATTATATATAATAGCTGCAGCTGTTTGTCCGGTAAAAATGCAATAGTACAGGAGAGAGTGGGGCAAAACTGAATATTTTTCAGAAATTTTTGTACGACATTTGGGTAACGTATTTTCCTGTAACTTTGGGATATGTTTTCTAATGTTAAAATATGAAGGAAGCCGCGTCCATTCGGCCTAACGCTCTATTTTTCAAAAGTTATGTACTCTTTTATAAAAAATTTAAGAAAAATCGAGTTTTGTTTAGTCGCGTATAACTTTTCAACTATTAATGGTACAGTATTTTAACTCCAGGCATTCGAAAAATGAGATCAAATCCTATCGATTAAAAAAAATTACATCAAAAAATCTTTATTTGTGTAAAAGTTATTGTGAAACAAAGAATGACCATTAAAATAACATAAAAAATTTACTTATGTAATTTTAGCCTATAATTTTATTTCAAATTTTTATTTAGATATAACTTTTGAACAGATAAAGGTTTTTTGATGTAATTTTTTTTAATCGATAGGATTTGAACTCACCTTCCGAATGGCAATAGTTAAAATAATATACCATTGATAGTTGCAAAGTTATACGGCACTAAACAAAACTCGATTTTTCTTAAATTTTTAATAAAAGAGCACATAACTTTTGAACTTCAATAATCGTATTTCTCTGATTTTCAAATCTCCCGCCGACTATTCTAACGCTCATCACGTCGAAGACACCAACCATCATTCACTCTTTTTTGGCGCCATAAGTTAACCGTAAAAAGAAAAACGCTAATGTAAAATTGAATACAATTTTTTTATAAATAGAGCACATTCAATTGACGATGGGTGATGGCTTGCAAGGACGCAACGTCCAATAGCCAAGAAAAAAAGAAGAAGAACACATTCAGACTTTGATTATTATGAAGAAGGATACAGTATTTGAATTAAAAAATAAAGAAAGTTTTTTACACACTGGATGTCCTAATTTGGATGTATTTCTCAAAGGTGGATTATCTCGTAATGGTATAACTCAAATTTATGGGGAATCTGGAACTGGGAAGACTCAATTGGCACTTCAATTGTGCCTTAGTGCACAACTTCCAGGAAATTTCAATGATATTGGAGGTATTATTCTTTCTCTGACAAATCTTTTCGTTAATTAAAAATGTAATATTTAAAAAAAAAACATCCTTATTTTATCAGGAATTGCATACATTTGCACAGAGGCAGTCTTTCCATCCAGTCGCCTACAAGAATTAATTAAAAAATCTCCTATTTCAAATTCATATGCTATATCAAATGAAATTATATTTATTGAACATGCATCTACCACTGTAAGTTAAAAAAAAATATTAGACTATTCAATCACATTTAAGACTTATAAAAATTAACAATAACTATATTATTTTTTAGGAAGATTTGGAAAATTGCATTTTTAATCCCCAAAGGCTTCCACAGCTCTTGTCAAAAAATAAGATTAAATTACTTGTAATAGATTCCATTGCAGCTACTTACAGAGTTGAATATGATTTATCAAAAGTGAAGAATAGAGCAAAGAGTTTAAGGATGGTAGGTTTTGAATTACAAAAATTAGCAAGAATGTATAATATGGCAGTTATTTGTATAAATCAGGTAATCTCAAAGATGGTAAAAAACTATTTTTTTTATTACCAAATATGTTTACAATTGTTTTAACTCATTAAATTATGGTAGGTAACTGCAATTGTAGGAAAATCTTGTGTGGAAAATGTTTCTATTAAAGAACAACCATCTCTTGGAATTACTTGGGCTAGTATGATTACAACATCTTTGTACATGTACAAAAAAAATAATCAACGATTTTTGTATATAGCTGGCTCAAATTATTTACCATGTAAAGTTATTGAGTATGAAATTCATGATTTTGGTGTATCAGCAAAAAAATTTTAAATACATTTATGTTTCTAATACATATTTTTCAATATCACAAAAAATACTTTTATCTAAAATTCTGATAATATTAGTTGGTTTCCACTTATTTTTAGAATTTGATGATATAAATGGATCATCTGTTTGGACATCTATGTGTTCCAGAGAGTTATTAATTATTAATCTACAACAAAAATATATAAGTCTTATGTGATTACAATAATATAATTATTTAATTTATAAATACTACATATTACCTAAATGCATGAAGGAAGGTCCTATAAGGCTCAGTGTCAGTTTTTTCACTATATGTGTAATCTCCTACAATTACATGTCCAATATATTTACAGTGTACTCTTAATTGATGTCTACGTCCAGTTGTAGGGTATAATAAAACTTTTGTTACTGCTTTATTGTTTTGATATCCTTTCTCAAGTACTAATAGAGCTGTACGTGATTGTCGAGGCTTTTGACAATATTTATTGTTACTAGTGCACATTTTGCGATTTCCATTTATTTCTCGAATATCATTTCCTGTACAAATCAAATTTGTATAATTTACATAATCATTTCATATCTGAAAACATATACTTATTTATTATTAATATTATTTAAAACTTAAAAATATAAATAATACCTATAGGTTCTTCAATTATCATTGAATGCTTGTCAATGTGACCATGAACAAGAGCTAAATAATATTTTTTTACAGTTCTGTCTTCAAAGGCTAACGAAGCAATTTGAGCTGACTGTTTATTCAAAGCTATACACATTACACCACTTGTTGCATAGTCTAATCTATGCACAAAATAAAATTCGTGATACAGTTTTGAATTGACCAAATTTGGAAACATTTCACGTATTTTTAATTGAACACTTTCCTAACAAAAATGAGTTTTTTATTAATGAAAATTTATTTAAATGATATAAATAAAATTAAAATTAAAAATTTGCTTACTTTGCAATTGGGATTGTTGCTATTAATAACCATATCATATGGCTTATTAACAATTAAAAAATTTTTGCTTTGTTGGAGAACTTCAAATTCATTATTTTGTAAATTTTTATTTTTACTCATTTTGTCAAATTTATATATAAAAATTTTCAAAATAATATTAAATATAAATTTCAAATGATAATACAACCAAGTAATAAAATACATTATTTTAATAAAGTTTTTATTTCTTTTTTACCTACATTGTGCTTATTAAATAATTATTTATCAGATTCAGCATTTATAATTACTTATCTATGTTTCTTTTGATTACAAAAAATATTTTTAAACTGAGAACATATACTTATTTTTTTGTTTGGCAAGGTTGGTCTTTTGGTTATGACTACAAAACAAACCACGCTTCAAACTGCAAACAGCTGTGTGTGTCGCCGCCTGGCGCCTACGCATAACAGAAAAGTTGCCAAAATCACCATTGTTAAGCTTATAGGCTATTTGGGGTCAGTTTAAGGAGATTCGATACCAAATCGCAAAATAAAGGAATGTTATTTTTTTTTCTTTAAAAATGTTGCTTATATTACCCTTTAATAGCTGTACAAATTTTAAGTATCGTTATAAATGTTATTTGTTAAATAAAGAATTTCAAAGTTTGATACTTTAACATAGGCAGTAATGGCAAAGTGTAAAAATTTTACGTTTATGTCAATTTTTCTTGTAGTTCTAATTATAAGCTTTGAACAAAAAACCGATCAAATGAAAGGAAATTTAATCATCTTTCGATTAGTGTATTAAAAATTATACCTTTCTTAACTCGTTTAGCAGATATTAATATAAATGCAGAAGAACGTTTATATGCATTGAGCGCAACAGAACTCACAATAGACCGAAACGCCGGTACGCGCCGCAACAAAACACGAGCACGCACGATCTTAGCGTAACTGACAAAATTATTTGGCAATTTTTTTCTACTGAATATTTTGACGTGATATTGTACACATATTTTCTTTGATACATTTATAATAATATCATATTAAAAAATTTTCAATTTTCGAAGGTTCATAACAGACTTTTTTCAATAGAAGAAAAAAAATTGCCGTATTCGAAACTGTATTTTGTTTATAATTTATTTTACAATTATTTTTATTTTTCATAAGCTTTTTAATAATTCTGGAAGTAACTAGATGT